>JAQNBH010000001.1:22135845-22387714 GCA_028752905.1 Cladorhizidae sp. MBARI D1340-BT2
TACTGATGAGATTCTCCTGTTCCATTTTCAAAACGCTATGGAGCTTTTTGATTCCGAAAAACGTTATAAAAATGGATCATTGGCATCCATGCCAACCTGGCTTGGTCTAATACCTGGACAACTGAAGGTGGTTTTGTTCCATTCCCTGGCCAGTATGTACATTAGTGGTACTTTCCTATGCACTTTCATTCGTTTTGCACTGTAGCTACTTACTGTAGCTACTTACTCAAGACTAAACCAAGTTGGATGATTGGATTAAGGCCTTGTGCAAACATGGCTCTAGTTGTACAGCTCAGTTAAAATAAGTTATTTACTTTGAAATGGATCATAAATACATTGTCCTGATAATGCAAACTCTATTTTGCCTTTATTGCTGGTGGTTGAGCCTCATGATTTTTCTAGCACTGTGAATATTAATGCTACAGTAACATAATACAGTGTCAGTGACCACATGAACAAGATGCCATGATTGGCAGTGCTGAATCAGCTTATAGTCCTGGACTCCTACTAAATTGTGAAAAATTCAAAAAAATCTCAGGACTGTCATGGACCATGGATGGTTGGCATGTAGCTATGTTTTGGACTTAAAATAATGCCTTGCTACTATAGCTATATTATAGCTGTACAGATAAACCTATATAGTTAGCTATAATGCTTAGCTCAGTTTTAAATAGATATATACCTCTCATCTTTGCCTTTTCCAAATTTCCGTTTTGGAAACGTGTAGAGCCTATTAGGCTGGCAGGAATTTTACTCTTTCGAGTCACCCGTGGCCATGATCTGCTCGCTATAATACTAAAACATCACGCGCAAAATAAGAGAGCTGGTTAGAGAAGAGTGAGTGCTCTCAGTAAAGATTAGAAAGTTGCTTGATAACTGGAGGTTGGTATGAAACTTTGGTCCGGCAGCTGCCGGGTCTGCCGGAACAGTTCCTACCCCATGGACCCTAGTCATTATCCAGGCCCTAACCCTAGTCATGGTCCAAGCCTTAACTCTAGTCATTGTCCAAGTCCTGGCCTACAGTATTAGACGATTCTTTTTTAATCCCAAAAAATATTATAATCTTTGTCCTTCACCATTCACTACCTTCACTATTATACCAACTGCAATTCAAGCTCCAGCTCATTATTGTCATCCATTCTTGAGTTACGATTCTTTTAGCCGCCTACTTCATTGCATACCTCTTCAGAAATGAATAAGTGGGATAGTACCAAATTGTTAAACAACTGTGCTTACCACTTTGACCTCCATAGATTCTGACTCTATGAACTTGACAACAGCTCAAAAGATAGGACTAAGGTCTCTCTGTGTGCTCTCGCTTGATTCTAAAAACTGTTGCATAGGTATAGCCATGCTAAAGTTACAGGCAGGTCTCAAAAACAGCCTGCCCAAGTTTTCTGCATTTCTAAGTAATTGGAAAGTTCAAGATAATTGAATTAGCACCTGTGGCTCCAGGAAGCTCTACTCTCATTTGGGGTAAGTATGTGGTCAAGCATGGGCTGGTGTAAAGTAAATTAAAAAAACCATTCCACACATTAAGTCTCCGGTGAAGTGTGTGGAATTCATGAGCTATAAAGTCATGATCACGAGGTTTTGATATGTTTTTGTAGCATACATGGCAAGTAGCTACTAGCAAGAGGTGAGGGCTGGCTCCACTTCACATGGCAACCTGCAGCTCCAATACATGACCATGTAGGGCCAAACTAAACTGCCCTCAGCAAGCACTCTACACTGGCTGCAGGTGGCACAGCAATCACTAGCACAGCATGAATGTGTGCACAGATATGCACTTTCATGGTAGCCCACGGTTTTCAGGGTGAGTGCACCAATAGCTACTGCCCCATACAACCTGTGAACACACACACACACACACTCACACAAGAAGCTCATAATGGAGGATGCAGCCATTGATTCATGTCTCCTGCTCCACTGCTCAATGTTGCATAAGTCTTGCTAGTTTAGAGATGAGGTCATCATGATTTATGGGGGCTGGTGTGGATGTCTCCTCAAGCACACAGGGTTGGCCTGGAATGTGATATGTAACAATAATTATACATAGTTATGTTGGGACACCCACACACCTTCTACATATCTCTAACAGGCACGCATGCATGCATACACACACACACACACCACCTGGAGCATGGCCATTAGTGCCCAATTAAAACACTCACATAGTAGAGTAGCTTCCTCTAGTAATGGATACTACATGTATTTCAACTATCAAGCGCTTCCAAATTAGGAGCTACATAGACATTCAGGTTTTGAGGACCCCAACTTTGACTGCCTGTAACTTTAGCATGGCTATACCTATGCAACAGTTTTTAGTATCAAGAGAGAACACACAGAGATACCTATCTTTTGAGCTATATATCAAGACCATACTGTGAAGTGTACAGAAACTCTGGAGCAACATTTTTAGTATCAAGCGAGAGCACACAGAGAGACCTATCTTTTGAGCTATATATCAAGTCCATACAGTGAAGTGTGTGCAGAATCTATGGAGCCATACTTATGCAACAGTTTTTAGTATCTGCAGAGAGCACACAGAGAGACCTATCTTTTGAGCTATATATCAAGTCCATATAGTGAAGTGTGCAGAATATATGGAGCTATTATACGTATGGAACTAATCATTACCTTGGCCCTAACACTAGCAACTGCACTGGCCCTAGCCATTACCCTGGCCTTAACACTAGCAACTGCACTGGCCCTAGCCATTACCCTGGCCATAACAGTAGCAACTGTACTGGCCCTAGCCATTACCCTGGCCATAACACTAGCAACTGCACTGCATTACCCTGGCCCTAACACTAGCAACTGCACTGGCCCTAGCCATTACCTTGGCCCTAACACTAGCAACTGCACTGGCCCCTGGCCCTAACACGAGCAACTGCACTGACCCTAGCCATTGCCCTGGCCCTAACACTAGCACATGCTCACGTGTGTAGCAACTCTGCACATCAACCAGCACCTGAGCTCTTCACATGGAGCACACCATGGTCACGCATGCTCAATGATGCTCCATGCTGGAGCTGAGTCAGGTGAGGTGGACATCTTACAAGTTGTGTGGAGTACTAGCATACCTGACCTCAGCACAAAGGATGTGCTGATTAGGTTATATGTTATATTAGTGTAGACATACAACAAAGGATGCTAACTTCTCTAGTAAACACATGTCAGGTGAGGTGGACATCTTACAAGTTGTGTGGAGTACTAGCCAGAGTCCCTGTATATATATATATAAGAGTAGTGCCATGACCTTTGACCAGAAGTAATACGGCAGCCATTTTGGACCCAAAATAGAGCCAGCTGTAATAGTCAAATAGCGTGAATGCCGTCCTGTAGTGAAGTTGGGTGCAATAACCGTGCAGAGAGAGACTGTTTCGCTTCCCGGCAGATTCTAACTGAAGGAAAATTTGGGAACAAAAAGTCAGCCATGTTGGTTGGATCCCGACTCAGCAGAGTAGACTGTGCGAGGTATGTTTAATACAGCTTTATAATTATATAGCTAGCTAATTATTAACTTAACAACAATTTTGATTAACAACAATTTGGAGGCAGTAAATGGCAGCTTGATCAGATATATACACTTGAAAACAGAAGTGAATATCATTGAGGGCCATTACTGGGGGTGGTAGCTAAATGTGTTGAGTTTGAGAGCATGGACAAATGAAGTGAAATGAGCAGGGAGAAGTCAGGGGGATTAAAATTGGTGGGATATTTGATGCTGTTTTTATTATGAGCTAGCTAGAGTTTTTTCCCTTTTTTTTTTCAGGAACACTTTGATGAACAACAGTTTGAGAATAAGAGGGCAGATTGGATACGGAAATTGAAATCAACAGCTGTTCCCACCATCTTCATCCATCGCACAGCTCCAAAGCTAAGAAAGCCTCCCATGAAACAGAAGCTGTCCTACACTGAAGATGAAGTCTCTACTGTATTGTCAGACCATGCCGCTTCATCAAGTTCATGCAGTCAAAGTGTGCTTGGTAAGTTATAAATGTTATGTTCCGAATACATTATCTCCTGTCTTATATCTTGTTCATCTTCATAGACCAGCTGAAATGTTTGGGTCGAGGTGGCATGAGAGGAATAGAGTGGTCTTCTCCTACAGTGAAGAAGGCGTTACAAAAATTGTTTGTTTGTGGAATGCCAGGTTATAAGTTATTGCTACAAGAAGGATTCCCCCTACCGTCCATCAGAACTCTTCAAAGAAGGATGCAGACAATTCCTTTTCATTGAACCAGGTGTATTGAAACATGTATTTCAATATTTGACTATCAAGATTAAAGGCATGCGAGAAGAGGAAAAGGTCTGTTGTCTGACGCTCGATGAAATGAGCATTACGCAGCGCTTGGAATTCGATGTTAAAAGTGGTAGTCTTATCGGGGAAGTCACACTTCCACATCATGATGGAACTGCTACCCATGCATCGGTTTTTATGCTGGGTGGCATCACCACTAGGTGGAAACAAGCAGGCCAGTGGCTTATCATTTTACTGGAAATTCTACCAACGGAGCTGTCATTAAGGAAATAATATTAGACATTTTGAAGGAGGCACACGGCATAGATCTTAATGTGAAAGTTGTGACGAGTGATATGGGTGCTTCAAACAGAGCCATGTGGCGAAGTTTTGGTGTCGAATGTGATCGCACAAGATGTATCAACAAGGTTGAACACCCACTAGTGGCAGGAAAATATCTTTATTTCATGGCAGATGTGCCCCATTTGATGAAGAACATTAAAGTCTCATTTATAAACCATGACACTGTTAATCTCTCTGCTGACACTGTTGAAAAGCACAATCTTGACACACCAATGCTGCGAAAAGACCATTTTATTCAGCTTGTTGAGTTTCAAGAGAATTTACCCTTAAAGCTGGCCCCAAAAATCACAGAAAAGGCATTGAATGCCAAGCATTTTAACAATATGAAAGTGTCAAATGCCACAAGTGTTATTAGTCATGATGTCAGCTGTGCTCTGAAATATATGGTGGAAGAAGAAGGCAAGAGTCCTGATTTATTGACAATGGCTTGGTTAACAGAGGTTCTAAGCCCCTGGTTTGCACTCACGACTAGCAGAAGTCCACTCACTGCTCTGAGTCTAATGAACCCTGTCAAGTTTAGTGAGGCCATTAACTTCCTTCAGGGTATTGTTGAAGTTGGTGGCCATAGCACACACACTGCACCAACACCACACTGGGTGGAGGCAGGTTGAAGTAGGCTGACAGTAGCTCTATGGGGACACACACTGCACCAACACCACACTGGGTGGAGGCAGGTTGAAGTAGGTGGCCATAGCTCTATGGGGACACACACTGGACCAACACCATTGGATAAAAAATCTAAAAACATTAAATGCAGTGTATAATGCTCTTCACACTTGACCAGACATTTCAAAGGGCAGGGGGAAATTCTGCTTTATCTAGTTGCTTAGCAACCAACAGCTATCATCGAAGTGCACTAATGAGATTTCCTATTCTCTAAATATTGCACACCCACTCATTCTGTATAATTATACAATACATGTAGGAATATGTTTGTGGGGGCCAGCACATGTCTCTGTGGAGTGACAGAATGGTGGAAGCAAAGAAAAGTCCTGGTGGCAGACATCTCTCCTCTCCAAGAAGGGTATTCTCAAGTCACTACAAGATTTTAGGAATCAAGAGGAATGGAGGACATACTTGCCCTAATCCCATTCACCTGTAACTCTAACCATTGCCCTACCCCTAGCCAATACCTTAATTGGCCCTAACCTACAAACCCTAACCCTAGTCATTGTCCAAGCCCCAGGGTATTTTACAAGCCCTAACCCTAACCATAGTAATTGTCCAAGCCCCAGGGTATTTTACAAGCCCTAACCCAAACCCTAGCTATTGCCCTAGCCCTAGCCAATCCCTTGGCGCTGATTCTGCCAATCACTCTAATCATTGTCCAAGCCCTGACCCTAGCAGAGGGGTAGGAAGCATTACGGGATTGGTCAGGCGAAAGTATGTGTGGGGAAGGGGGATACACGCACCTTATTGAAAAGAAATATTATGGTAATTGAAAAGAATATATTCACCTGGAATAAACCTAGTTTGAAATAAGTTCACAAGTTCCCGAACACTAGGAGTCTGTGCTCATTGTTCCTCACAGATTCATTTGCAATTGTGACTAGATCAAGGTGATACAAAGCTTCTTTGTAGTATCATTAGACTATCCTGTTTCATAGTACTGACTAAAACTTGAATTAAAAGCTTGAAGTTGAGTTGAAAGCTCACTCTTATTGAAGTCATCTCCATAAAAGGAAACAACTTCATTTAACTCAGCAGTATAATCCTTTTTATTGGCAACTTTTACAAAGCAATTCTTCAAGATTTTGGTAAACAGGCTGATCAAGCGATCTTGAATTGCTGACATGGCCAAGTCTATCGCTTCAAAGTAAAAGCAACGATAATAAACTTCAACTGCAGTGTACTGATGAGATTCTCCTGTTCCATTTTCAAAACGCTATGGAGCTTTTTGATTCCGAAAAACGTTATAAAAATGGATCATTGGCATCCATGCCAACCTGGCTTGGTCTAATACCTGGACAACTGAAGGTGGTTTTGTTCCATTCCCTGGCCAGTATGTACATTAGTGGTACTTTCCTATGCACTTTCATTCGTTTTGCACTGTAGCTACTTACTGTAGCTACTTACTCAAGACTAAACCAAGTTGGATGATTGGATTAAGGCCTTGTGCAAACATGGCTCTAGTTGTACAGCTCAGTTAAAATAAGTTATTTACTTTGAAATGGATCATAAATACATTGTCCTGATAATGCAAACTCTATTTTGCCTTTATTGCTGGTGGTTGAGCCTCATGATTTTTCTAGCACTGTGAATATTAATGCTACAGTAACATAATACAGTGTCAGTGACCACATGAACAAGATGCCATGATTGGCAGTGCTGAATCAGCTTATAGTCCTGGACTCCTACTAAATTGTGAAAAATTCAAAAAAATCTCAGGACTGTCATGGACCATGGATGGTTGGCATGTAGCTATGTTTTGGACTTAAAATAATGCCTTGCTACTATAGCTATATTATAGCTGTACAGATAAACCTATATAGTTAGCTATAATGCTTAGCTCAGTTTTAAATAGATATATACCTCTCATCTTTGCCTTTTCCAAATTTCCGTTTTGGAAACGTGTAGAGCCTATTAGGCTGGCAGGAATTTTACTCTTTCGAGTCACTCGTGGCCATGATCTGCTCGCTATAATACTAAAACATCACGCGCAAAATAAGAGAGCTGGTTAGAGAAGAGTGAGTGCTCTCAGTAAAGATTAGAAAGTTGCTTGATAACTGGAGGTTGGTATGAAACTTTGGTCCGGCAGCTGCCGGGTCTGCCGGAACAGTTCCTACCCCATGGACCCTAGTCATTATCCAGGCCCTAACCCTAGTCATGGTCCAAGCCTTAACTCTAGTCATTGTCCAAGTCCTGGCCTACAGTATTAGACGATTCTTTTTTAATCCCAAAAAATATTATAATCTTTGTCCTTCACCATTCACTACCTTCACTATTATACCAACTGCAATTCAAGCTCCAGCTCATTATTGTCATCCATTCTTGAGTTACGATTCTTTTAGCCGCCTACTTCATTGCATACCTCTTCAGAAATGAATAAGTGGGATAGTACCAAATTGTTAAACAACTGTGGTTACCACTTTGACCTCCATAGATTCTGACTCTATGAACTTGACAACAGCTCAAAAGATAGGACTAAGGTCTCTCTGTGTGCTCTCGCTTGATTCTAAAAACTGTTGCATAGGTATAGCCATGCTAAAGTTACAGGCAGGTCTCAAAAACAGCCTGCCCAAGTTTTCTGCATTTCTAAGTAATTGGAAAGTTCAAGATAATTGAATTAGCACCTGTGGCTCCAGGAAGCTCTACTCTCATTTGGGGTAAGTATGTGGTCAAGCATGGGCTGGTGTAAAGTAAATTAAAAAAACCATTCCACACATTAAGTCTCCGGTGAAGTGTGTGGAATTCATGAGCTATAAAGTCATGATCACGAGGTTTTGATATGTTTTTGTAGCATACATGGCAAGTAGCTACTAGCAAGAGGTGAGGGCTGGCTCCACTTCACATGGCAACCTGCAGCTCCAATACATGACCATGTAGGGCCAAACTAAACTGCCCTCAGCAAGCACTCTACACTGGCTGCAGGTGGCACAGCAATCACTAGCACAGCATGAATGTGTGCACAGATATGCACTTTCATGGTAGCCCACGGTTTTCAGGGTGAGTGCACCAATAGCTACTGCCCCATACAACCTGTGAACACACACACACACACACTCACACAAGAAGCTCATAATGGAGGATGCAGCCATTGATTCATGTCTCCTGCTCCACTGCTCAATGTTGCATAAGTCTTGCTAGTTTAGAGATGAGGTCATCATGATTTATGGGGGCTGGTGTGGATGTCTCCTCAAGCACACAGGGTTGGCCTGGAATGTGATATGTAACAATAATTATACATAGTTATGTTGGGACACCCACACACCTTCTACATATCTCTAACAGGCACGCATGCATGCATACACACACACACACACCACCTGGAGCATGGCCATTAGTGCCCAATTAAAACACTCACATAGTAGAGTAGCTTCCTCTAGTAATGGATACTACATGTATTTCAACTATCAAGCGCTTCCAAATTAGGAGCTACATAGACATTCAGGTTTTGAGGACCCCAACTTTGACTGCCTGTAACTTTAGCATGGCTATACCTATGCAACAGTTTTTAGTATCAAGAGAGAACACACAGAGATACCTATCTTTTGAGCTATATATCAAGACCATACTGTGAAGTGTACAGAAACTCTGGAGCAACATTTTTAGTATCAAGCGAGAGCACACAGAGAGACCTATCTTTTGAGCTATATATCAAGTCCATACAGTGAAGTGTGTGCAGAATCTATGGAGCCATACTTATGCAACAGTTTTTAGTATCTGCAGAGAGCACACAGAGAGACCTATCTTTTGAGCTATATATCAAGTCCATATAGTGAAGTGTGCAGAATATATGGAGCTATTATACGTATGGAACTAATCATTACCTTGGCCCTAACACTAGCAACTGCACTGGCCCTAGCCATTACCCTGGCCTTAACACTAGCAACTGCACTGGCCCTAGCCATTACCCTGGCCATAACAGTAGCAACTGTACTGGCCCTAGCCATTACCCTGGCCATAACACTAGCAACTGCACTGCATTACCCTGGCCCTAACACTAGCAACTGCACTGGCCCTAGCCATTACCTTGGCCCTAACACTAGCAACTGCACTGGCCCCTGGCCCTAACACGAGCAACTGCACTGACCCTAGCCATTGCCCTGGCCCTAACACTAGCACATGCTCACGTGTGTAGCAACTCTGCACATCAACCAGCACCTGAGCTCTTCACATGGAGCACACCATGGTCACGCATGCTCAATGATGCTCCATGCTGGAGCTGAGTCAGGTGAGGTGGACATCTTACAAGTTGTGTGGAGTACTAGCATACCTGACCTCAGCACAAAGGATGTGCTGATTAGGTTATATGTTATATTAGTGTAGACATACAACAAAGGATGCTAACTTCTCTAGTAAACACATGTCAGGTGAGGTGGACATCTTACAAGTTGTGTGGAGTACTAGCCAGAGTCCCTGTATATATATATATAAGAGTAGTGCCATGACCTTTGACCAGAAGTAATACGGCAGCCATTTTGGACCCAAAATAGAGCCAGCTGTAATAGTCAAATAGCGTGAATGCCGTCCTGTAGTGAAGTTGGGTGCAATAACCGTGCAGAGAGAGACTGTTTCGCTTCCCGGCAGATTCTAACTGAAGGAAAATTTGGGAACAAAAAGTCAGCCATGTTGGTTGGATCCCGACTCAGCAGAGTAGACTGTGCGAGGTATGTTTAATACAGCTTTATAATTATATAGCTAGCTAATTATTAACTTAACAACAATTTTGATTAACAACAATTTGGAGGCAGTAAATGGCAGCTTGATCAGATATATACACTTGAAAACAGAAGTGAATATCATTGAGGGCCATTACTGGGGGTGGTAGCTAAATGTGTTGAGTTTGAGAGCATGGACAAATGAAGTGAAATGAGCAGGGAGAAGTCAGGGGGATTAAAATTGGTGGGATATTTGATGCTGTTTTTATTATGAGCTAGCTAGAGTTTTTTCCCTTTTTTTTTTCAGGAACACTTTGATGAACAACAGTTTGAGAATAAGAGGGCAGATTGGATACGGAAATTGAAATCAACAGCTGTTCCCACCATCTTCATCCATCGCACAGCTCCAAAGCTAAGAAAGCCTCCCATGAAACAGAAGCTGTCCTACACTGAAGATGAAGTCTCTACTGTATTGTCAGACCATGCCGCTTCATCAAGTTCATGCAGTCAAAGTGTGCTTGGTAAGTTATAAATGTTATGTTCCGAATACATTATCTCCTGTCTTATATCTTGTTCATCTTCATAGACCAGCTGAAATGTTTGGGTCGAGGTGGCATGAGAGGAATAGAGTGGTCTTCTCCTACAGTGAAGAAGGCGTTACAAAAATTGTTTGTTTGTGGAATGCCAGGTTATAAGTTATTGCTACAAGAAGGATTCCCCCTACCGTCCATCAGAACTCTTCAAAGAAGGATGCAGACAATTCCTTTTCATTGAACCAGGTGTATTGAAACATGTATTTCAATATTTGACTATCAAGATTAAAGGCATGCGAGAAGAGGAAAAGGTCTGTTGTCTGACGCTCGATGAAATGAGCATTACGCAGCGCTTGGAATTCGATGTTAAAAGTGGTAGTCTTATCGGGGAAGTCACACTTCCACATCATGATGGAACTGCTACCCATGCATCGGTTTTTATGCTGGGTGGCATCACCACTAGGTGGAAACAAGCAGGCCAGTGGCTTATCATTTTACTGGAAATTCTACCAACGGAGCTGTCATAAAGGAAATAATATTAGACATTTTGAAGGAGGCACACGGCATAGATCTTAATGTGAAAGTTGTGACGAGTGATATGGGTGCTTCAAACAGAGCCATGTGGCGAAGTTTTGGTGTCGAATGTGATCGCACAAGATGTATCAACAAGGTTGAACACCCACTAGTGGCAGGAAAATATCTTTATTTCATGGCAGATGTGCCCCATTTGATGAAGAACATTAAAGTCTCATTTATAAACCATGACACTGTTAATCTCTCTGCTGACACTGTTGAAAAGCACAATCTTGACACACCAATGCTGCGAAAAGACCATTTTATTCAGCTTGTTGAGTTTCAAGAGAATTTACCCTTAAAGCTGGCCCCAAAAATCACAGAAAAGGCATTGAATGCCAAGCATTTTAACAATATGAAAGTGTCAAATGCCACAAGTGTTATTAGTCATGATGTCAGCTGTGCTCTGAAATATATGGTGGAAGAAGAAGGCAAGAGTCCTGATTTATTGACAATGGCTTGGTTAACAGAGGTTCTAAGCCCCTGGTTTGCACTCACGACTAGCAGAAGTCCACTCACTGCTCTGAGTCTAATGAACCCTGTCAAGTTTAGTGAGGCCATTAACTTCCTTCAGGGTATTGTTGAAGTTGGTGGCCATAGCACACACACTGCACCAACACCACACTGGGTGGAGGCAGGTTGAAGTAGGCTGACAGTAGCTCTATGGGGACACACACTGCACCAACACCACACTGGGTGGAGGCAGGTTGAAGTAGGTGGCCATAGCTCTATGGGGACACACACTGGACCAACACCATTGGATAAAAAATCTAAAAACATTAAATGCAGTGTATAATGCTCTTCACACTTGACCAGACATTTCAAAGGGCAGGGGGAAATTCTGCTTTATCTAGTTGCTTAGCAACCAACAGCTATCATCGAAGTGCACTAATGAGATTTCCTATTCTCTAAATATTGCACACCCACTCATTCTGTATAATTATACAATACATGTAGGAATATGTTTGTGGGGGCCAGCACATGTCTCTGTGGAGTGACAGAATGGTGGAAGCAAAGAAAAGTCCTGGTGGCAGACATCTCTCCTCTCCAAGAAGGGTATTCTCAAGTCACTACAAGATTTTAGGAATCAAGAGGAATGGAGGACATACTTGCCCTAATCCCATTCACCTGTAACTCTAACCATTGCCCTACCCCTAGCCAATACCTTAATTGGCCCTAACCTACAAACCCTAACCCTAGTCATTGTCCAAGCCCCAGGGTATTTTACAAGCCCTAACCCTAACCATAGTAATTGTCCAAGCCCCAGGGTATTTTACAAGCCCTAACCCAAACCCTAGCTATTGCCCTAGCCCTAGCCAATCCCTTGGCGCTGATTCTGCCAATCACTCTAATCATTGTCCAAGCCCTGACCCTAGCAGAGGGGTAGGAAGCATTACGGGATTGGTCAGGCGAAAGTATGTGTGGGGAAGGGGGATACACGCACCTTATTGAAAAGAAATATTATGGTAATTGAAAAGAATATATTCACCTGGAATAAACCTAGTTTGAAATAAGTTCACAAGTTCCCGAACACTAGGAGTCTGTGCTCATTGTTCCTCACAGATTCATTTGCAATTGTGACTAGATCAAGGTGATACAAAGCTTCTTTGTAGTATCATTAGACTATCCTGTTTCATAGTACTGACTAAAACTTGAATTAAAAGCTTGAAGTTGAGTTGAAAGCTCACTCTTATTGAAGTCATCTCCATAAAAGGAAACAACTTCATTTAACTCAGCAGTATAATCCTTTTTATTGGCAACTTTTACAAAGCAATTCTTCAAGATTTTGGTAAACAGGCTGATCAAGCGATCTTGAATTGCTGACATGGCCAAGTCTATCGCTTCAAAGTAAAAGCAACGATAATAAACTTCAACTGCAGTGTACTGATGAGATTCTCCTGTTCCATTTTCAAAACGCTATGGAGCTTTTTGATTCCGAAAAACGTTATAAAAATGGATCATTGGGATCCATGCCAACCTGGCTTGGTCTAATACCTGGACAACTGAAGGTGGTTTTGTTCCATTCCCTGGCCAGTATGTACATTAGTGGTACTTTCCTATGCACTTTCATTCGTTTTGCACTGTAGCTACTTACTGTAGCTACTTACTCAAGACTAAACCAAGTTGGATGATTGGATTAAGGCCTTGTGCAAACATGGCTCTAGTTGTACAGCTCAGTTAAAATAAGTTATTTACTTTGAAATGGATCATAAATACATTGTCCTGATAATGCAAACTCTATTTTGCCTTTATTGCTGGTGGTTGAGCCTCATGATTTTTCTAGCACTGTGAATATTAATGCTACAGTAACATAATACAGTGTCAGTGACCACATGAACAAGATGCCATGATTGGCAGTGCTGAATCAGCTTATAGTCCTGGACTCCTACTAAATTGTGAAAAATTCAAAAAAATCTCAGGACTGTCATGGACCATGGATGGTTGGCATGTAGCTATGTTTTGGACTTAAAATAATGCCTTGCTACTATAGCTATATTATAGCTGTACAGATAAACCTATATAGTTAGCTATAATGCTTAGCTCAGTTTTAAATAGATATATACCTCTCATCTTTGCCTTTTCCAAATTTCCGTTTTGGAAACGTGTAGAGCCTATTAGGCTGGCAGGAATTTTACTCTTTCGAGTCACTCGTGGCCATGATCTGCTCGCTATAATACTAAAACATCACGCGCAAAATAAGAGAGCTGGTTAGAGAAGAGTGAGTGCTCTCAGTAAAGATTAGAAAGTTGCTTGATAACTGGAGGTTGGTATGAAACTTTGGTCCGGCAGCTGCCGGGTCTGCCGGAACAGTTCCTACCCCATGGACCCTAGTCATTATCCAGGCCCTAACCCTAGTCATGGTCCAAGCCTTAACTCTAGTCATTGTCCAAGTCCTGGCCTACAGTATTAGACGATTCTTTTTTAATCCCAAAAAATATTATAATCTTTGTCCTTCACCATTCACTACCTTCACTATTATACCAACTGCAATTCAAGCTCCAGCTCATTATTGTCATCCATTCTTGAGTTACGATTCTTTTAGCCGCCTACTTCATTGCATACCTCTTCAGAAATGAATAAGTGGGATAGTACCAAATTGTTAAACAACTGTGGTTACCACTTTGACCTCCATAGATTCTGACTCTATGAACTTGACAACAGCTCAAAAGATAGGACTAAGGTCTCTCTGTGTGCTCTCGCTTGATTCTAAAAACTGTTGCATAGGTATAGCCATGCTAAAGTTACAGGCAGGTCTCAAAAACAGCCTGCCCAAGTTTTCTGCATTTCTAAGTAATTGGAAAGTTCAAGATATTGAATTAGCACCTGTGGCTCCAGGAAGCTCTACTCTCATTTGAGGTAGGATTTTCTATAATTATAAGGCGGTTTACGCTTACACCGTAGATAAAATAGACGCAAGGCGTTCAATCGTCCCATAGTCGACCGACTTAGCATTTTGGCACACGTAAGACTTGGCTATGAAGGTATTTTCTCAACTCGTGATGATATTTTGTGCGTCAGTTACCGCGTCTAAAGGGTCCCTTCCACCGGACGTCGTTCGTCAGTTGTCTAATCCCTTGACTTCGCCATTGGGCGTTGCTCACCACTCTCTCTTGGCTCCATCGAAAAGCATCGTGTCACTGAACAGGGTTCTAAGACAAGCCAATGAAGTTGACTTTCGTGAATGCAACCGTGTGTTATTCCGTGCACAATGTTCAACTACTTTTGCCCAGAACTTCATTGACTGGATCAGCCAGTGCGGTTCCACCGGCGGTCTTGCTGCTACAGCGTTCGAATACCTGTGCCGTCAAAATTCAGATAGTGAATACTGTGGATTTGCACTAATTGATTTTGAAGGCAAGTGCAATTTTTCGTCCCCCAATTGTTCTACAACATGCCGTGAGAGTTTGATAAAATTTGGTTGCTGTAGCTCTACCTTACAACTCGGTAGTTACCTAGAAAAGTGTCAGTTGCCCATTCCTAAAGAGTGCATTAAAACTTCACTGAACATTCCAACTCCTACCAGCACTCCTTCCTGTGTTTCTGTCAACTTTTTTGGGTCACCTCTTTGCTCCACGGGAATTATGCAACCATTGCTAGATGCACTCAAATCGAATAATTGTCCAGTGTTTGAAAAAGCTTTTCAACTAAGCTGCAGTTATCGAGATGGAAAGTACTGTGCTGAGCAGTTAGATACTGACACTTTGACAGAGTTAACCAGCGCAGTGACCAACTGCCCATCAGCATTGGATTGCTCTACAGCTTGTGCACGCTCGATAACAGATTTGAACAAAGATCTGGGTTGCTGCTTGAATATCTTGAACTCGTCTCTGTTCGAAAATGTCATAACTGCATCTCCAGGTGCTCCTTTTTTTGACCCCATTACGAATAATACTCTCTGGAAGGAGTGTGGCATCACACCACCAGGGGTCTGTGAATCAAGACTCATTGCAGCTCGATCAACTTATACTGCTGCTCGAAATTCAGCTTTTCTCATTTGGGTTGCTGTTATTTGTAATGTGTTCTATTTTAACTTTGTTAGTTTCTAGTCTGAGTAGTCAAAACTCTGGATAAGTGTAGACCTATTACTTATGTGTATATATTATATAGGAGTGGACCTTTGATAGATAGTGTACTGTCTTAGAAAGAATTGTTGTAATAGTTGTCCTGAATTATGTATGGAGATATTTTCTACAATCTTGGCCATGCAGAATGACTGGTTGGACTCCCTCCTGGGGTTTGTCAGTAAATAATACAATCACCCCTAAAGTATAGCTTCAGACACAGAACTGACTTGAGTGATATCGAGTTAGAGGTTTGCATTGTGTGAGACAGAAGCGACTTAATATTTTCTATATACATTTCAGAAATATTATTTTGTAAGAACTAAGTCACCCAATGATTTCAGAGAAGTAGCTAGAAAGCAAAACCAAAAGGGAGGAGGGTGTGTTGGGGTGGAGGAGGAGAGTGGAACAGCTGGTGTAGGAGGTGTTCGTTGCTTACAGTCAGAAAATGTGCCCTCAAAATGAAAGCATTATAAGATACGTATATCTGGCCACGTATGAATTTCATCATCTAACTTAGCCAATGCCATCCACACCCCTCTGCGTCTGCCACAGGTTTGATTGCGGCAATAGCATTAAAACTCACATTGGTAGATTCGCAGCTCCCAAATGTTTTTAAACTCCCGGAAGTTGTGAAAAGGCACACCTTGAAATTCATCTTCAAGGATCAGTGTATTTCTTTAATTGCATGCACTCTCACTTTTCAAAATGATTTGGTAAGGAATTTCTAGTGTGTAATTTTGTCAAGATGAATGAATGACACGCTCAGTTCAGTGGCTTGGTATTAGGATTCTCGCACTAGTAAACTACCAAGTCATGAGGCTGAAGGTGATCCTATATATAGATGTTTTGTTGGTACTGTTCTTCTGTGCAACTGTTACCAAGTCACAGAAGGAGACTTGCAACTGATTGTACATGAGTACAGTCATGATAGTACTTATTCGCTAATTTTGTAGTAAACAATGTGATTTACATGGGGACAGTCAACAATAACAACAACACATGTCATGTGTTGATATTATGTAGTGGACAACAACAATAATGCTCTTTGTAGAACTCCGAGTAGTCCTCCATCACTCTGCTATAATAATTTATAGAGACAACAAAACAGCATCAACAACAAATGAAACCTGCAACATCTTTATAATAATTTAATTGTTCTGTTGAGCCTTGTGATATGGGCTAGGGCTAGAGCTAGGGCTAGGGCTAGGGCCATCACTAAGTAACAACTAATAAAGAAAAACCACGAATTAACTACCTTAATGGTAAGATAATGAATTACTACAAAGAGAGTTTATTTTGGGCCTGTGATGGGGGGGGAGGTGTCAAAGGCATCAAGGCATGCTAGCTTAGCATTCAGTATTTCCTCTTCTCCCATCACTTGAGCATATTTCTAATTACAATTCTGTACCCCACCGAACGCCTTTTCCTTCACCCCTGCTACTGATCTAACGAACATTAGGCCTATTCTCCCTTTATCATCTTCATTTCTCCATTCTACCACCCACTCTTCAGATCCTTTAATGCCCTCGACCATACCCAATAATCGCCCTCGACCACCAGCGAACTCTGACACTCCTATAATATATATGTACATTATAACAAAACAACAAGAAACAGCAACAAAATGCCCCTCCCACTCCATGTGTCACAATTCACTTTTCCTAAAAGATACACATTTATTTTTAAAAAAGTTCTAATGAATACAAGATCCCACAGGATAACCTTCAGTGCCAGAGTCAAAACTACATTACATATTGCACCAGTAGATCCAACTACATGGACTCTGATAACCGCTAAAACACAATACCTGATGTGTGATGTGTTTTGTCCTAAGTACTCCATTTTTTTAATGCAGTCTTTTCTTCTCTCTGCCTCCAATAGAAGACACGGTATCACGACTAATGAATGCATGGAATATTGGTAAGGCAACACACAGATCAGGACCTAATTCTATGGCAGTCTCATGCAAGCCTGCCACTGCTAAACTACTCACAGTTTACTTATACAAGTCCAGTCAGGACTGCCACTCAACCACAGTTATGTTGTTTAAAGCTATCAAGATACAAAAAGAGGGCGTTGACCACAAGTCCAACACAAATCCAGTCTGGACTGCCACTCAACCACAGTTATGTTGTTTAAAGCTATCAAGATACAAAAAGAGGGCATTGACCACAAGTCCCCCACAAATCCAGTTTGGACTGCCACTCAACCACAGTTATGTTGTTTAAAGCTATCAAGATACAAAAAGAGGGCATTGACCACAAGTCCCCCACAAATCCAGTCTGGACTGCACTCAACCACAGTTATGTTGTTTAAAGCTATCAAGATACAAAAAGAGGGCATTGACCACAAGTCCCCCACAAATCCAGTCTGGACTGCCACTCAACCACAGTTATGTGGCAGTTGTGTTGTTATCAAGATACAAAAAGAGTGGTTGGAGCAGGGGAAGAACCTGGGTAAAACCAATGATTTAATTAGCAACTGTCTATAATGTTGGGATGTGGGTGTGGCTAATAGCAGGTGATCCACCACAAAAACATCTTGATGCTCTAGTCTTCATCTCAAACTAGATGGATGAGTGCATTCAGGTGGGTGTGGCATCCTGGTCTCTAAACACACATATTATTATGGCTATTTTTGTTGGAACTGGGAACCTTGAACACTGAGGAAGGAGTAATTCAATGATTCCAACAAGTGGTTACTTTGATTTGAATACCAATAATTATACCAACAGATTTACAGATAAACAGTGCCCATTATGGTTAGTGACTTTTTACTTTTTTGTGTGGTCAGTCATTTCATAGAATTTCGTGATGTTAAAGGGCATGCATGGTCAAGAGTCCCCTGAGTCAACCCCACCAAACCTGTTCAACTCACAGAACACGGCATCAGACATTTTTTTATCCAGCCGCCGCCCCACCCCAAAGCCGCCGCCCCACCCCAAAGCCGCCAAACCTTCCACACTGAAATGGCCTCCGTTTACGCAAGCCCCCTCTGCTACCTACTCCCACTTATCCTCTATCACCTCAACGCACAGGCCTGCCTCCCTTCTACCCACCCCTCCAATTTATCCCCAACCAATTCCAGGGCTTCCCCTTCAGGTCCCTGCCAACATCAGCCACCATTAGACCTCAACCAAGGCTACTCCCCTCAAAAGTCTCTGGCCACTGAGCCCTCCACAAAACACCTCTCACTCCCTTCTCCACCACCCTAACCACCTCTCTCCCATCAGCCCTCTGCACCTCGCTGCTCATCCTCACCTAACCTTACCACTTTTGGGTCTATCTTCATCTCTCCTAGTGTCACACCTCCTGTCCTCTCCTCAGTACCCAAAACAACCACAAATGGCATAAAGGTATTCTATTTTAATGCACATAGTCTTCTTCCTAAATTTGACCATTATCTTATCCCTATAAACCCTACTAATTCTTATAGTTGAGACATGGCTCTCCCCAGATGTTTCTGACTCTGAAATTGCTACCGCACATTCAGATTAGATCGAAATAGACATGGTGGAGGTATAGTCTATGTAAAGTCAAGCCTTCTCACCGCAATCATCTCTCTCCCATCCATCTCTACGCTGAACTTCTAATTATCTCAATTAAACTTCAAAATTCATCCTTCCTTTTTGCCACATTTTATCGCCCACCTTCATCACTCGACCATCTTGCCTCACTTGCTGCTCTTCGCTCCACCCCCCACCTTTCCACAAAGGAACTTATTCTGCTTGGGGACTTTAATGTTAATTTTTTGTCACCTTTACCCCTTCTCGATAAGATCCACACAATATCTGACCTTTCCTCTCAATCAATTTATCCACTATCCAACTCAATACTGTCCCCTCTATCATTGATCTTGTGTACGTACCCTCCACCCATACTCCCATCTGCAGTGAAGTCTCTCCTCCTGTATCAAACTCCGACCACAACTCCATCCTCTTCTCCCTCCCTCTCATTTCTGATTCTCCATCTTCCTCGCCTCCTCATCGAGTCTGGTTATATGACAGAGCAGGCTTCTCCCAAGCTATGACCTAATTAATATCATTTCCTGGGATACCATCCTCCCCCTCCTTAGACACTGAAGGCCTCTTGGCTCATAATTTAAAGAACTCTTTACTCGCATCATGCACAAACAAAACTATTCCCTCTAAGCTAGTTTATCCTACAACCCGCTGTACCCCTCCCTGGATCTCCTACTCCATTCTCAGACAAATACAAAATTAGAAATAGATTATTCTCTTCTGCCAAATCACTCAAATCTGCTGATGCCTGGGCAGCCTATCGCCGTTGCCCTAACCACACTCTTTCACTCCTCCACTCAGCAAAACACTTCTTCTCCCAACTCTAGTTCTTTTTGGAGAGCAATAAAGAAATAAGGTAAAAAAATATCTTGCATTCCATCCCTTACTTACCAAGATCAAACTTGTGCTTCCTCTCAGTCTAAAGCCGAGGTTCTAAATCACTTCTTCTCAAGCTGTTTTAATAGTCTTCTCCACCCTTCTGTAATCACACACCATCTCCTCCGTCCTTCTCTTGCCCACCCGAGCTCCTCTGCTCACCAGACGAGGTTGTAAGTCTTTTAACTTGCATTCCCTCTGAGAAATCAACTGGCCCTGATTCTATCTCTGCCAGAATGTTTAGATCCACAGCTGCATCCTTATTAATTCCTCTTGCTCTTATCTTTAATTCCTCCCTCTCTACTGGTGTAGCTACTACCCATTGACTGGAAGTATTCCTTTGTAGTTCCTATCCCCAAAACATCTCCACCCTCGTCTTTCCCCAAGGATTATCGTCCAATCTCCTTATTATAATAAGCAAGGTATTAGAATGCCACATATTTAACTATTTACACAAAGTTTGTGTGAAACTTATCACCATACAAGATGTTTTGTCAAACGTTCAGTTCGGATTTCTCCCAGGTCTGTCTACATACTTAACGTAACTCAATCCTGGTTTGCTTCTCTGGATGCCCACAAGTCTGTCTGTGCAGTCTTTCTAGACATCAAGAAATCTTTTGACTCTGTGCCGCATAAACCATTCTAAACACTCCGTCCTCACTTAATATTCCTTTTCACCTCCTCTGTTGGCTCACTTCCTATCTTACGGCCCGGTCACAGAGTGTCGCTATCTCTGGTGCTCTCTCTTCTTCGTGTCATGCATCATCTGGAGTACCTCAAGGATCTATTCTTGGTCCTCTTCTCTTTGTTCTTTACATTAACGACATTGCAAAGCTCCCACACTCTCGACATCTTCTATCTATGCAGACGACATCCTCCTTTCCCATCCATTCTCTTCAACCTCTTCCTTAGATCCAGTGCAATCAGACATTGAATTATATTATCATGGCTATCCCTAATAAGAGCAAGTACATGATGACCTCTCATAAACCCCTCGCATCCTCATACTCCACTGTATTAGTCCTACTACCCTTGATCTCGTCACTTCATTTACATACTTAGGAGTATCTTTCACCTGTAACCTCTCCTGGAACCTGCACATTAGCAAAGTTACACACTAAATCAAGGAAAATAATAGGTTAATTTATCGCTATTTTTACCATCACTTATCCTCTCATATGCTAATTAAACTTTACACAACATTAGTTCTCCCTCATTTAAGTTACTGTTCGTATGTGTGGTCACCTCCTCCCTCTTCTTGTAATTCAAAATCCTTAGAACACATTCAGCACTTTGCACTGAGACTCTGTACTCGCCGATGGACTTCTGACTATGTATCCAACCTCTCCACCTTTAAACTTCCTACACTCTCAAATAGACATGTTCGGGCCAAGTTCCTTCTAATTTACAAAATAATAAACAATTATTCAATCCAATTAGCTCCTACTCCACTCATGTCTTCTCACCAATACCACCCATCGAACATCACAATCCCATTCTCCCGCACTGCATCCATGCAGTCTTCCTCCCTCTGCCACAGCTCTTTGGAACTCACTCCCAACCTACATTAGATCCTCGTCCCTCCTTCAAACAATTTATTAAACAATTCTTCGCCTAACTTAAATCATTTTCCTATCTATATTGTTATCATGTATGTAAGGCTCTAAATAGCTTTTGCTACCGAGCTTATTTTTCAAGAAAAAAAAAGAAAAAGAAAAAAAAAGGAGGAAAAAAAGGAAGTGACCAGCAGATTTTCTATCCATTATCCCAAATATCCCAAATATAAGAAGGGGGGATACATTGTTAGGAAGATAGTGGAAGACAGTATTTTTGGTAAGATTATTACTACTACTGCAGGTGCAATGTAATGATGTCATTTCTTTATTCATAATAGATTATGTTGCTGACCTGTTCTCACAGGGGTTCTTGTATGTTCTATAATTCCTTGGATGCTCCTTGGCATCCAAATCTATTACCTCTTCACCTCATCCATTGTGTGATAGTTATTGGAAGCCTAACAAAGAAAAAGCTATTAATGAACATCAAAGTCGAATTTCATATATATGGATGATAATGAAAAACGGGACAAAACCAGTAAATGTTAAAAATACTTATGGTTACCACTTTATAGCTCCATAGATTCTGTACACTTCATGGTGCGGACTCGATATATAGCTCAAAAGATAGGTCTCTCTGTGTGCTCTCTTTTTGATATAAAACGTTTTTCATAGTTACACTATACCTACACTATACCCAAGTTATAGGAGTTAAAGTAGAGGGTACCTCAAAACCTGATTGCCTGATTTTGCCACATAAATATTTCCAGATTTCTAAGTGCTAGAGAGTTGAAATTAGCACCAGTAGTTAGAGGAAGTAGTTAGAGGAAGCCCTACTCTATGCAATGGCGCTTTTTTAATTAGGCGCTAAAATGCAAGTGCGTGCTCAAGCGCCGTGCGCTTGGACCGCGTACTTAATTAAAGGAGGTAAGAGTGCTGAGTATATTTAAAAATATATATATTATATAGCCCAAAAGTGTTTATAATGTGTCTGCAGGTTGAGTTTCAAGTTTCAGAACAAGTGAATACTTCTATCAGAAGATATAGCCATTTTTATACAGTGCAGTATCATTTCATTTCACTTCCCGTTCGTTAACCTGTACAGTCGGGCGGATCGCCAACCCCAAACACACTTTTTATGTAGCCAATTTCAGATCACCTTACCAGCAATGAATTGACCAGGGAGCTGTACTGCGCAACTGGAAAGACGACCACGTTTTTTTTTAGGTCATTTTTTTTTTGAAACGTTTGTTATGAGAATTGGTGGAAAGAATCATACTGGGAAAGAGGAAGCACTAGAAGAAAAAGGCCGGATCAATTCACATATACGGCCAGTAGCCGCGTGAAATTCGTGCGTGTGTAATTAACTTAAAATAAATAATTAACTAAAAAGCATAGCACAACCAGGTGCTAATGGACTATCATCCTTTGAAGACATTAATGAGAGTATTACTGAATATAATAATAATGGCCTATCATCCTTTGAAGACATTAACGAGAGTATTACTGAATATAGTGCTTCCTCTTTCCCAGTACTAGAGGGTGTTGTTGAGCCTAGTACAGCACCCATATCAGGCTAGTTTAATGTTTATCTCCGTACTAAAAAGTTACTTGATGTTTCCTTCCTTTGTTAGTGAGTATCTCGGATCCTGAAGGAGGTTGTAGCGCCTTCTGTGAACTTTCACTTACCTTGCAATCAATTGAAAATGTCTGAGAAGAGGCCAGTTCCAGTAGTGACCCTGACCAGGAAGAAGTTGACACTCTTGGATGGTTCAGCTTCTTCTGGGGTGTTGCTACTGGATCTACTGACTCTCCGTCTTCGGACTAGAGGGGTGTTGTGGGAGAAATGGGTAAGGGTAGATTTTTAAGGGGCTGGGTATCGGGTAGTCCCATATAAAGTACCATATCTTTGCTCGCATTCACTCTAGTTTCCCGATTTATATATCAAATTATAGCTTGCACTCCGTGCTTTCTAATGGTAATTCTCTTTTGTTATTTTGTTTCCCCCTACTTTTAGGCTCTTCCAGTGCGGACCGTAAGCCGTTAAGTAAACCACGTTCCAGTAACGACCTTTGCGAGGCTCTTATTCGGGCTATTAGTCAATCATCTGCGCGTCTTGAAATTTTAAAGTTTTTTTGTTGCATTTTTTAACACGGTTTTATGGCATCACGTTCATCGATAGGTCTTTTTTTAAAAATAATCCTCTCGAACAAAAACTCTTGGGCAAGTTGTAGAATATAAAATTTGCTTTCAAATGATATAATTTTTTTAATCAAAGGATAAAAAATGTGATAGGATCTGAGAAAAGGGGTCTTATGTACAGAGAAAAATGTTTTTGTGGTATGACCAAAATAATCTGAAAGTTATAGTTCGACTATTTTTCTTTTTTTATACTACAGTCATCTATTACCTTTCCTTTACCTTTCTGTGAAGTGTGAAGGCTCCTGCTGGCTTCTTTGTAGGCAAGCGTGATTGGTGGTCAAGAAGCTTGCTACGTGTGTAATTTTTTTTTTTTTTTTTGCGTTATACCCAAACTTTTTTTTATACTCAAACATATATATATTTATAAGTAAAAAACACACAGACACAATAAACATTACATATTGTATTACTAAAATCTAAATTAAACCGTCCACCTCAGGAGATCGAATGGGGAGGCGGCGGATCCAGAGGGATGCATTAGTGTAACGGAACTGCGTAACGCGGAGAAAATACTGCCCCGCATATGCGGAAAGATGGGAAACTCCCACAAAATGGGAGTGGCCGTGTGGTGCAAACTAACAAAGGAATGGCTTCATCAAGTGCCCAGGAAGCTGCAAAAGCCATTAATTCAAAACGCATTTTTCTCAAAATGAATGCTTCAAGCCTCTAGCATTCAGGCTTTCATAACTTTTCTTCTGAATGGAAATAATGATGATTTGAGTTCCGAAATATAGGCATTGCTTTGTTCTTTCACCTGGTATCCTCATTACTAGAATTGTGTGTGTACAAAAAAAATGTTGATAGCAACCAATTCAGACCTTTATTTTTCAACAACAGCAGTATCCTACATCCTAACTATAACCTGAAAACCAACAATATATATATATATATACATACACATAAATTAAAGACGCATCAGACTTGTTATGTTGCTTTGCTAATATTGAATTAGCAAACATAAACACGTCATCATTTGCAGGGCTCCCATGGCCAGGTCCATCCATTGTCACCCTCCACACATGTCTTCCGACACCCTCCAGTAATCCCTGAAAAACAATAGAAAGAAAAATGCACATAAACAAAGGTCATCCTCCATTAATTCCTAAGCTCGACAAAAATACACATAAACAAAAGTATCTTCCAGTAATCCCTGCAAGCTTGAAGCTTGACAATAGAAAGCAAAATACACATAAACAAAATAAAAATGTTCAGGTCCCCCATGCCAGGACCATACGATGCTCAGCCCTCCATTGAAACGTCTGCTGCCACCTGCCGGGTCTTCAGCATCATTGTTGCCGTCCTTTTCCACCTCGCTTCTTCAGTAGCCTTCCTCTCCTGCTGGTCTTCCCTAGACTCATCAGAACACTCAAAAGACATGTTAGCTCGCATACTAGATATACCTAGTTTAGACATAATCTTACCAAAGCCAACCTTCCTCCCAACATTGAAGCTCGCCACACCTAAATCGACGGCAAGCCTGACACTTTTTGCACTCATATGTTCTGTCTTACCCACTGTACTCCACACAACAGAATTAAAACTCTCATTTTGATTCTGTGTATAACCGCCTAAACACTTGCACAAAGATCCTCGGACATTAATTTATCAAAAACCACCTTAACGTACCTAGCCTTGTCCGGAGGCCTATGGGTGGGTACTGGTGGTACCTCACCTTTAGCACAAGCTCGATTAGACTTCATCAACTCAAAACTCCTGTAGGACAATACTCGTGTTGGGGGTGTTCCGTAGTTGACTGAGAGTGATAAAAAATCGCTTTCACATTGCGAATCATCCCCTCTAGGTTGTCCTTATTATTTCTAATTGCTCCCCTATAGTAGGTTTGCATTTTAATTATAGACACACGACTAACTCCCCTTGCACCACCCAAAGTTACACGCTTGCCATTGTCATCAACACCACCTTTTTTAATGCATGTCTCAAAATGCTTTAAAAAGCACTTGCTAACATGATTTATACACTCTACCTTCTCTATTTCAACACTAGGACCATAAGGCTCGACTTCCAACAACCGTTTATGTGCATTTGTATCCCCATCACTAATTATGTGTGTGTACCTAAGCTTCAGTCTCTCCACTGAATGCTCAAAAAAGTTTTTGTGTTCCTACAACTTCCATAGAACCCAAAGAGCCTTCAAAATTGGCTTTGTGTTCCTACAACTTCCATAGAACCCGAAGAGCCTTCAAAATTGGCTTCACAATTTACCTTGTGACCCTCAAACCATTCTGTGTAACTTGCTTCTGTTTCATCTTCAGGTCTTCGCGCACAAGCTTGACAGAACTTAGACATAAGATAATAATATAAAACTTCTCCAGTGTCCCAAGACATCACCGCAACCAAGCCATAATTTGATTTGTGGCCCCGTCTATGCCACGTGCCGTCAACAGTAACACTAATATCAATGATGTCTTCATGCCTAACCCCATAAAAATCATGTAACCTATGAGCGGCATCCAACATAATTCTCTGTGTTACTGCATTTGCAGCACTCCCTATTGACCTAGTATATTAAAAAAAAAAAGTGGAACTAAGTGGGGGCAACATATCCATGACTGCAGTGATGTCTTCCAGACCAGAATGACTAATTCCAGCAATGCGAGCAGATACAGGGTTTGAGATGTCTTGAGTGTTACCACAGTTTGAACAAAAAGTAAAAATATGAGACCATGCCTGCCCTACGGGAAATTTTTTCCTTCACTTGCAAGGGAGCTCGGCTACCACATTGAATACGCTTATTACACCTTTCTATGACTTCTCTAAGCTTATCTAAGTTTATTAAATGATTACCCTTATCCAGTTCTCCAACACCACCCGAGTCCAAAGAGGTAGAGCCAGTAGATCCAGTAGCATCACCCGCAGAAGCAGCTGAACGATCCATGAGAGCCAACTTCTTCCCGGTCATAGTCACCACTGGAACTGGAACTGGCCTCTCTTCAGACATTTTCAATTGATTGCAAGGTAAGTGAAGGTTCACAAAAGGCGCTACCCTTACCTTCAGGATCCGAGAGACCAATTAACAGAGGAAGGAAACAGCAAGTAACTTTTTAGTACGGAGATAAACATTAAAACTTGCCTGCTGTAACAGGCTCAACAACAGCCGCCTGTAGGGCTTTCTTCTTCTTGTCCTCACTCTTCTTGAATCCTTGGTCTTTCTGTTTAAAATACTTCTCTTTTCTCTTCCCCATAACTCAACAGTGTGATACTTTCAAGTAATTCTGGCGAACTGACTAAAAACACGTGATCTATTTAAAAAAACGTGCTCGCCTTGAGGATGGAGCGGGAGGTGATTGTGACGTAACGAGGAAGGTGAGGCAAGTGGCATGGTATCTTCTGTTGGTGGGCCTAATGAAGGTGCGGTCGAGCCTCTGGATGCTTTCGAGCAATTATTAACGTCAGATATCATCAAGGATATCTGGTGTGAAACTAACTGGTATGGGAAAGTTTACTTGGCAAGTCACTAGCAGCACCTTGATGAACACCCACGAGCAAGAGTGCATGATTTCATCCGCCACCCGTTCACGCTGGAAGGAAATGTATAGGTAAATGACATAAGCCAACAGTAAACCTACAATAAAATAATAATAGCAATTGCTATATATATACCTCTAACATTACACACCTCAATATTTGCAACATGATAGTGCATATATTTACCCACAAAGCTTTCATCTTATATCAAACCTGTGCACCCTCATATTTACATGCAACACACACATTACATGCAACACACACTTTACATGCAACATGCAACACACCCATTACATGCAACACACACTTTACATGCAACACACACTTTACATGCAACACACACTTTACATGCAACACACACTTTACATGCAACACACACACATTACGTGCAACACACACATTACATGCAACACACACATTACATGCAACACACACTTTACATGCAACACACACTTTACATGCAACACACTTTACATGCAACACACACTTTACATGCAACACACACTTTACATGCAACACACACTTTACATGCAACACACACTTTACATGCAACACACACTTTACATGCAACACATACTTGACATGCAACACACACTTGACATGCAACACACACTTGACATGCAACACACACATTACATGCAACACACACTTTACATGCAACACATACATTACATGCAACACATACATTACATGCAACACACACTTGACATGCAACACATACATTACATGCAATACATTACATGCAACACATACATTACATGCAACACACATTACAGGCAGCATTTATTTTTTGCCACCAATGACAGGACACACACTTACACTTTACTATACAGATTCATCGCAATGGTGATTCTAATGTAAGTCCTGGATTATCCCACTCTCCAGAGCTACTGGAGCAGAAGTTGGCCATTTCATATTCCTACACTCTCCACCATAATGTCAAAGATAGGTTTTTTGTTGTTTTTTTGCTCAAATTTTTACACTTGACCAACAATGAGAATCAAGTAGGACGAGGTCAACCAGGACATGATTGGCTATTCAAGATCTGGACATATATGACAGCACCGGTGCAAAGGTTTCAGGCATCTTACACGTTGCATCGAGAAATTGCAATAGATGAAAGCATGATTGACTTCAAAGGGTATTTATCCTTCCTTCAATACATGCCCAAAAAATACATGCCCCAAAAATACATGCCCAAAAAACCACAAAAGTGGGGGGTGGTGGTGAAGGCATGGGTACTGGCCGACTCAAAGACAGCATATACATGGAACTGGAACTGGTTACTATAATTATGCGGGAAGGGAGGACACTACCTCCAAAGATTCATTGGCCACACGTGTTGTGTTACAACTGGTAACAAAATTACATAACTTTGGACATCGCCTACACTTCACCTGGTAAGCTGTATGAATAGCATAGCTATGAATATAGCAGTATTTATTTCAGCCAAAGAGGAGGGGGGAGGGGCTAAACAACTGGCCAGAAAAAGAAGGGGGAAAATTATTCCCCATGTTGAGCAATGTAAATTTTCAGAGAGGGGGGAGACAAGAGTCCTTTCCTCCCCTTCAAATATGACCGAGAGGGTATCCAGATTAAACATAAAATCATTTATATAATGAGGGGTGTGTCCTTACCTTGCAGTTCCATAGGGTCCATATCCTCTCCTCAATCCAGGTATGTTTTGTTACATTAATATTTGCTAGGTTATTCACACGCATGTGTGTCAATGGATACAGAGTTTTGATTCTCCATCAAATAAAGGCTGAAAGAGAGAAAAGAAAATGCACAAAAAAAAATAAACAGATTTCAAACAGGATGCAATTAAATGTGCCAAAATAAAATCATTTGCTCCCTTTGATGTGAGACCTAAAAAATACCACCAGCAAATATACTTAGTTGATATACTATGGAATAACGAGGAAAAACAACAATAACATTGTGATGTATTATTACCATATTACCATTTAGATTTGTGCAAGACGTTGAAGTATGGCATCCAGAGCTGTGGTACAGTGAGGGTGAATCGTGTGGGCATTCCCAAGCCTTTCAGGGAGGAGACGTTGAACCCAGAAGTTATCAGCTACAAAGATGGGCAGCTGACAGGCATTCGGTGGACGGAAAAATGCCTTGTTGCTGCTTTGTCAACCATCCATAATGACTCTATGACAACGTATCAAGAAGGTCGAGATAGGCAACCGGTGGTACTGAAACAATTAGCAAACGATGATAGCAGAGTACAATAAGTTCATGGGTGGGTGTTGACGTATCTGACCATCTTGTCATTAGACTGCACCAATTACAAAACTCCAACTCCAGAGAAAATGATCCATCTGGAGAAAGCTTGGCAACCTGTCACCAGTGATGTGATAATCAATCTCCACGCATTCACTCTTTAACACATAGAACGAACGAGTGACAAAAAAAAACCCCAAAAATTTCCGTAAGATGGTGCAAAAAATACAAGTCAATTTGAAATCCCAGTATTTTTTGGATCATGTAACCTGCCAACCTAATACTATAATCTGATCTGCAAATTATTGGAAAGTTTAGATTTACAAGAATGCCATTTGGGTGGAAGGTTGCTCCCACCACTTTCCAGTGCCTCACGAAGTCTTGGATGGGCTGCAAGACTACACTTCGGCTTATATATTGTGATCCACAGCCAGGACTGGAGAGCCACTTGGATCACATGACTGTGTTAAGATGTTTGAGAAAGGAGGGACTGACGGTGAAAGAAAAGAAATGTCTGTTCGGTATTAAAAAAGAGGATGCCACAGTACAAGAATTAGAGATAGGAGAAGTGGGTGGGCATGAGCTGGGTATGTGTGAAGAAGTAAGTTGGGAAGAAGTAGTAGAGGTAATATAGTGTTTGAAGAGAGGAAAGACTCCAGGCCATGATGGATGTTGAATGTGATGCTGATGTATGGAGGTAGAAGGTTGGTGGAGGTGATGGTGCAGGTGATGAGGATCGAGTGCTGCCCAGTGGACTGGAAGAGGAGTTTATTAGACCTCTCCACAAGGATGGCGACGAGGACAAAGTAGGGGAATTTCTTTGTGGTTATAGTGTGGTAAAGGTGTTTGTGAAAGTGTTGGCGAGGAGGTTGGGAGTGTTGCTGAGGATAGGAATTTGACGGAAGCACAAGGAGGATTTAGGAGCCATAGGAGATGTTCAGACCAATGGTTAAGAGGAGTTTGTGAAGTGAGGAAGCTAGAAGAAAGCTTCATATCTGGCTTTCCTGGGCACATGACAGTGTGTGGAGGGAGGGACTGTGGCAGAAGTTGAGGCAGTATGGAGTAGAGGAGAAACTTGTGAGGAGGATTGTATAGTGGGGTGGAGACGACGGTGATATTGAACGGAAGGTCAAGGTGGTTCACTGTGGAGAATGGACTTAGGCAGGGATGTCCTTTGTCTCCCTGGGAATGGCAGAGGAGTTGAAGTCAAAGTGGAAGGGGGGCACGTGACTTATGTATGCAGATGATGTTGTTCTTCTGGCTGACTCGGGTGGAGCTGCAAGCTATGTTGGAGTTGGTACAGGCGTATGTGTTAATGTGGAGATGAAGTTTAATAGCAAGAAGAGCAAGGTCATGGTAGTAAGGAAGAAGGAAGCAAGAGTGAATTAGAGGATTGGTGAGGAGAGGTTAAAAGGATCCAAGTACTTGGGAGTATGGTTTGATAGGAACCTAAGGGGTAATGTTCAGTTAGAGAAGATGGCAAAGAAGGCAGAGGAGTGGGGTGGAAAGGTGACATGGATGAGTAGAGTGAATGGGCAGCAGGTGGAAGTAGACAGAGGAAGAATGGTGTGGGAGCTTCTAGTGAGACCTAGTATGGAGCATGCAGCAGAGGAGTGGTGGACAGGAGGACATGATGCTTGCAAGAAGTTGGAATCAGCTCAGATGAAGATGAGAGTGGGTAGGAGACTGTTGGGGGCAAGTAACACGGTAGCAGGAGTGGCAATACGGGGAGATAAGGGGTGGAGGAAGCTAGAGGACAGGAGAGGGAAGAGATGAAGGTTTTGTTTGGCAAGAGAAAATTGTTGTAAATAAACTAAGAGAAGATGGAGGAATTGGATGGTGGGAAGAATATGAGATCTTGAGGAGAAAATATAAAAAGCCGCACTATCTTGATAAATGCCAGAAGTATGCATTGATGAAGTTTGTCACCAGCTGTGTGGTTTTGGTTAGCTTGGCAAGACACACAAAGTTGCTATTATAATGGCACATAGTACAAGTACTGGATAATGACTTGAGGAATCTGAAATCCAAGAAGACCCAGAATCACCTGACACATCAGATGAGGAGGCATTGGAGGAACCTTGCCTGGCATCACAACCTTCACCCATGACAAGATCACACAGAGGTAAGAAAAAGTAATTTACAAAGTTGAAGATGCACACGACAAGGTTGTGCAGAGGTGGTAAGTTAAAAACAAAACAAAATTCATTTGTATAAAACTGAATATACATTATAATTCTATAGATGTGATAAGTACTGAAGGTGCAGCTCAATATCAACTGAGCCAATCTCAACCAAGATGAGGAAGGGGGAGAGGACGAGGAAGGGGGAGAGGACAAGGACGAGGAAGGGGGAGAGGACGAGGAAGGGGAGAGGACGAGGGAGAGGACGAGGAAGGGGAGAGGACGAGGGAGAGGACAAGGAAGGGGGAGAGGACAAGGAAGGGGGAGAGGATGAGGAAGGGGAGAGGACAAGGACGAGGAAGGGGGAGAGGACAAGGACGAGGAAGGGTGAGAGGACAAGGATGAGGAAGGGGGAGAGGACAAGGAAGGGGGAGAGGACAAGGAAGAGGAGAGGACGAGGAAGGGGGAGAGGACGAGGAAGGAGGAGAGGATGAGGAAGAGGAAGGAGGAGAGGACAAGGACGAGGAAGGGGGAGAGGACAAGGACGAGGAAGGGGGAGAGGACAAGGACGATGAAGGAGAGAGGACAAGGAAGAGGAAGGGGGAGAGGACAAGGTCGAGGAAGGGGGAGAGGACAAGGAAGAGGAAGGGGGAGAGGACGAGGAAGGGGGAGAGGACAAGGACGAGGAAGGGGGAGAGGACGAGGAAGGGGGAGAGGACAAGGAAGAGGAATGGGGAGAGGACAAGGATGAGGAATGGGGAGAGGACAAGGACGAGGAAGGTGGAGAGGACAACGACGAGGAAGGGGGAGAGGACAAGGATGAGGAAGGGGGAGAGGACAAGGAAGAGGAAGATGACAGGGAAGGGAGGAGGGAAATAGTGAAAATGGAAGAGCAATCTCATCCAGTGAGTTGCCTTGGATTGCAATAGATCCAGGCAACGACTGTGGTCCAGTTGAGTGTCCCTTCTCACTTCCAACTGGGCCCAGAGTTGCTTCGGCTTCAAATCCTTCGCCTCAACTTCTACATGCAAATAGTCACTCAAGAATCCTTGGAATAATAATAGAGGAAACAAATACGTATGTAATGTAGTCATTGGTATACAGGATTACACAATTATGAGTTTACTCTTTTCATTATGAATTTTTACATTAGGTATGCTGAGGACTATATTCAGAATCCGAGGGATAAAAATCTCTTTATTCAACACTCACGATTCAATAAATAGCAACCCCTTGAGCTATCAGCTTTCTTTAGGCATGATTTTGAATATGGGCCTCATACAACTTAACAGAGTTAGAACTCGATTGGAGCAAATCACCAACATTAATAAACATACCATTTTTGGAAGTTTTCCCCCCTAGAAATAGCTCATCTTTTGGTTACTCCATGTTAACCACACTCCCACATATGAGCCACCTAGAAGGAGACACAAAATCAAGAAATTATTGGATGCTCTCGTACGGAAAGAACATCAACTCATCCAGAGAGCTATCTGTTGACGAAATCATGGTGGGATTTTGGGGTTGCTTTGAGGCATAGCAATACATGCCTAACAAACCAATCAAATATGTAAGCAAAAGCTTTTATATTAGCTGGCAGCAGCAATGGCTATATTTTTGACATATTAGTGTACACTGAGGCAGATACCTTACTAGGTTGTGCAACTGATGATCAGCCAGCAAAGGTTGTTCTTCATCTGTTGAAGGACTATCTGGATCAATATCGGACTGTGTTTACTGATCGTTATTATATGAGCATTCCTTTAGCCCAGACACGGAGAGAGTCGGCCCACTGCCTTCACAGTCACATCTATGGAAAACAGGAAAATGCTGCCATCTCAGTTTAGACAAGCTTCATTCCGCTTATGTGATGGTGAGGTTATTTCTTATAGGTGTGGCAACCGGTTGGCACTGGCTTGAAGAGCACCTCGGAAGAAGAAGCCTCTGTTTATGCTTTCTACACCATGCATATCAGCAGACAGTGTGAGTGGTTACATCAAGAGCAACATGAAGGATAGCTAACAAGCCCCTACACGTCCACATATACAACCAGTCGATGAGCGGGGTGGACCTTGCTGACCAGTACACTTTGTACTCTTCTTTTACTGCTTAGAAAAGTAGCACACCATGGTTCATTATAATTGACCCTACTGCTGTCATGACTAACTGTATACTAGACATGTTGCTATGTTGCTATAATGATAATCCCTAGCAATCACTATTACCTTGAAATCCAGTGTTGAGGCTTTTCTAACTTGGAAGTGTGGTGTGGTGGAGGAACTTGACTTGAGAGACAGGATCAGCATTCCCATTCCCATGTCCAATGTCATGCTATGGTGTTGAATAACAACCAAGGGAGAGTAATTGGGATTAATAGACTGCAGTAATCAGAAATCTACCCACAGCCGCAATCAGCTAATCTGTGACACACTCTGAGCAACTTATAGTTGTAGCACTTCTGTTGAAGTGCTAAAGCTAGCTATAGTCAGTTGAAGTGCTCACCGAGTGCACTAGCTAATAGCAACATGACGCAAACAGCGAACGTCACATTGCGACGGGTCCTCAAGCGCCCTAAAGTGATAGTACAAAATGTTCCAAAACTTGTTAAATAGGTTTCTTTCAATTGACTTCATAGAAGAAAAGAGGTTGATAGGAGCTAATGAGTTCTATAGTGGAATATGACTAAAGTACTGGTGGGTGGTTATGGAGGAACGGTGAAACTTATAATGGAGTTTGTTTGAAGATGAGAATCTTGTTTGTGTGAAACAAATTTTACATACTGCATAAGATCAAAATTGTCTGCAGCTTGCTCGAGACATTTCACCAAGAAAAGGATGTCTAGAAATTCAAACCAAAACATGAGTGGTAGAAGATTGTGAGGGAGATCAGTCTGTTCTTGTAATCAAATGAGGAGTCAATCAATATGAACTTGTTGCTTGATGCTGTACTTTTCCAAGAGCTATGATATCTTTAATGAATTAGTTGGAGTCAGCACAGATGAGAGTGGGTAGGAGACTGTTGGGGGCAAGTGATACAGTAGCAGGAGTGGCAATACGGGGAGATATGGGGTGGAGGAAGCTAGAGGAGAGGAGGGAAGAGATGAAGGTTTTGTTTGGCAAGAGATTATAGGTGTTGGAACAGAGCAGATTGGTAAAAGTTGTTGTAAATAAACTAAGAGATGATGGAGGAATTGGATGGTGGGAAGAATATGTTATCTTGAGGAGTAAGTACGAGATAAACAACGAGGTTGGGTCAGTGCGCAAGTGGAAGGGGAAAGTGAATGTGAGAAATGAGAAGGACTGGGAGGAAGTAGACGGAAAGAGTACGCTGAATCGGCAAGTAATGGTGCAAAGGTGGAGAGGTGTCCATGCATGGTCAGGAAGGTGTGCGGTTGCTGCATCAGCTGGGTTGTTAGAGGATACGGAGAGATGTGGGATAGTTAGGGATGAGAGGTGTATAATGTGTGATGGTGAAGCAGGGGAGGATGTGGAACATTTCTTGGTGACATGCAGGGAATTTGAGAGGGATCGGCTGGTTCTGATAGATGAGGTACGCAGAATTGCAGGGGCAAGACAGTGGCTGGATGAATTAAGAAGAGTGAGTGAGGTTGGAAAGGTGGCATTGCTTTTGGGGAAAGATGTGGAGGGAGTAAGTGATGCAGTGATGGAGGAGGTGGGCGAGTGTGTTATGTATTGGGTAGGGAAGTGGTGGCAGAGGAGAAAGGAACTGTTGTATGGTGAGCTGAGGAATGATCCACTCCTGTCCCTCCCTCCTTGAGCAGGGGGCACTCGTAACTTAATATTGTGGATAATTTTATTAATTAAGTACTGTTGACTTCTTTTTAAAATATAGATTGTTATTAGGTTACTTAGTTACTAAATAGTTTCATGTGCTGTATTATATATGTGATGGCTAACAGGCTCAGCAATAGCAACATTAAATCATAACGCGAATAATTAAACGCGCACCGGGTCAGGTGAATGATCCGCTCTATACTACACTATTCACTAGGTCTCTACGAGTCTACGACACAAGCACATTCACTAGCTGCCTGCTCAAAGCTACAATTTGCAATAGCAAGCAGCACTCGACTCAATCTTATTCTCGTGATAGTGGTCATAATGATCTCACAAACAGCGTCCAAAATTATTGACTCGGCATTAAATTCCGTGTGACTGATTTGTGTGTGAATGATAGAGCTTGCTAGCTTGCTGGTAAAGCTGTGTTGGTTGGGGGGGTGGACGCCCCCTCCACCCCCCCTTAGTACCTCCGGTGCCTGCAGTAAAGGGAAATGCCTTTCGGCTAGAACGTGATAGTCGTTTTATCAAGACCGAACATGAACAAATATCTCCAAGGCCACTCTACTTACCATGTCTGCGTGACCACTGAATATCTCAATGTAGTATGCTGCTATTACCCACCTGTCAGGGATCTCAACCCTGACTACAGAGTGCCCAGCACTAGACAAGTATGAGACAGCACAGCACCTACAAACGAATAAGAACAGTAATGAGCAATTAACAAAGCCACAAAGATATACTCAACAACGAAGCTATCAAAAGGAAATCTCTCCAAAAGGACATGTGGTTGCCAACAAAGCTCACAAAGGGAATCTTCGCAACGGAAGGCCAGCGGAGGGCTACGAGACGGTGCCCTTACGGGTTTATTTACGGAGTGGCGAATCCACTGATGACGAACAGTGACGTCATCAGCTAACGGCGATTGTTGTTGTTAGAGACGCGGGATTGTTTTAGTTTAAAAAACTGATATAGTACAACTGAGTATTGTTGTAAGTATATATGATATTGCAGTTAAAGAGGCTTGGATAGTTTTCCAGTTTCTTAATAAACTTTAACCCATTCAATAGCAAGGCGCTATTCCCTACTAGTTTCGGGCTAGGGAGGGGGAAACAGCTACCAGGAAGGGTAGTCTGATTTTGGCTCTAGTAGTAATTGTGACAGTAAGTTAATAGTTATATTAGGGCGTCGCAGTTGTTCCCACTACTCAAGCTAAAGAAGTTGAGTAGAGAGTGGAAAGCTGAACCAGGGAACTTGCAAACCAATGTCAGCTTTCCACTCTCTACTCAACTTCTTTAGCTTGAGTAGTGGGAACAACTGCGACGCCCTAATATAACTATTAACTTACTGTCACAATTACTACTAGAGCCAAAATCAGACTACCCTTCCTGGTAGCTGTTTCCCCCTCCCTAGCCCGAAACTAGTAGGGAATAGCGCCTTGCTATTGAATGGGTTAAAGTTTATTAAGAAACTGGAAAACTATCCAAGCCTCTTTAACTGCAATATCATATATACTTACAACAATACTCAGTTGTACTATATCAGTTTTTTAAACTAAAACAATCCCGCGTCTCTAACAACAACAATCGCCGTTAGCTGATGACGTCACTGTTCGTCATCAGTGGATTCGCCACTCCGTAAATAAACCCGTAAGGGCACCGTCTCGTAGCCCTCCGCTGGCCTTCCGTTGCGAAGATTCCCTTTGTGAGCTTTGTTGGCAACCACATGTCCTTTTGGAGAGATTTCCTTTTGATAGCTTCGTTGTTGAGTATATCTTTGTGGCTTTGTTAATTGCTCATTACTGTTCTTATTCGTTTGTAGGTGCTGTGCTGTCTCATACTTGTCTAGTGCTGGGCACTCTGTAGTCAGGGTTGAGATCCCTGACACTCCCTCAACCTTAGTCAGAGACCCCTGGTCTCTTGATAACCCATCAGCATTGGCGTTCTTGCTGCCACTTCGGTGTACAATCGTAAAATCATATTGCTGTAATGATAGGGCCCACCTTGCCAACCTGCCATGACTGTCCTTCAGGTTGCCAAGGTGAGTTAATGGGTTGTGGTCTGTTTCGATTGTAAACTTTGATCCTTGCAGATAGGTACGAAAGTGTTTAACTCCTTTAACAATTGCCAGAGCCTCGCGCTCTATGGCAGAGTAATTTCTTTCACTTTGTAACAACTTCTTTGAGGCGAAAGCGATCGGATGCTCTTCCCCTTTTTCATCCACCTGACTAAGGACATAACCCAATCCAAATGCTGACGCATCCGTCTGTAAAATAAATGGTTTGGTCCAATCTGGCATGACTAACACCGGTGCTCGGGTGAGTACTTCTTTTAGCTCAACGAAAGCTTTGTCGCATTTCTCATTCCATTTAACATGCTTAGGCATACTTTTCCTTGTAAGTTCGGAGAGGTGTGTGGCAATAGATGAAAAGTTAGGAATAAATTTCCGGTAGTAACCGCAAAGACCTAAGAAAGAACGGACGTCCTTTTTAGTCTGGGGCTGCTTAAAGGTCTTCACTGCCTCCACCTTACATTCCATAGGCTGTACCAAGCCACTCCCAACTACGTGTCCCAGATATACGCAACTACCACTTCCGAAAGTACACTTTCTCTCTTTTACTTTTAACCCAGCTTCTCTTAGCTTGTCGAACACAATTTCCAAATGACCTAGATGGTTCTCCCAGGTATCACTGTGGATAATAATATCATCCAGGTATGCAACAGTGAACTCATGCAATCCATTCAATAAACCATCCATTAACCTCTGGAAGGTAGATGGTGCTGAAATTAACCCAAAGGGCATCGTCAAAAACTCATACTTTCCGTATGGAGTCACAAATGCTGTCTTTTCTCTGTGTTGAGGGTTTACGGGGACCTGATAATAACCTTTCGTTAAATCCAGGGTGGTTATAAACTTTGATGAGCCAATGTTAGCTATCAGGTCTTCAATATTTGGGAGTGGGTATGGGTCATTAATGGTCACCTTGTTCAGTTTCCTGTAATCTACACACATACGTTGTGTGCCGTCCTTTTTCTTTACCAATACAATAGGCGCTGCCCAAGGGCTTTTGGATGGTCTAATTATTCCCTGGTCAAGGAGTGTTCTTATCTCCTCTCTCAGTACCTCTTGAGAGTGGTGGGCCAACCGGTAAGGGTGCAATCTTATAGGCACAGCATCTCCTGTGCGTATCTCATGCTGCACAACTTGTGTCTTTCCCGGTACATCTTGCAATACATCTTTGTATTTTTCCTTGAACTTTTGAATGCCTAAGTGATGAGGGTCTAGCATGTGTGAGGTATGCACAACCTCATCATTCTCCAAATCTTCCTCGTCGTCGTCACGGGCTAAGAATGTAGCTGACTCAGGAGGAGTCCACAACTTCATGCAATTGACATGAAAGGTTCGATACTGTTTTAACCGGGTTCCAAAATCTACTTGGTAAGTTATTTTGGTGATTTTTTTCACAATGGGAAAGGGTCCTTGCCATTGATTGTGTAGTTTGTCCGGTCTAAATACTAACACGAATTCGCCTACAGCAAAGGATCTCTCTTTAGCCTTCTGGTCAATGTGTTTCACTTTTTCATCTCTCTCTTTCTTATAGACCAAGTCTCGTACTACTTGCATATTTGCTTTGGGTGTAGCTATATATTCACTCACGCTACTTTCATCAGACACTTCTCCGTCACAGTCCTCAGTGGGAGAGGTCATCTCATCCTCGGTCTCTGCTCCTAACTCCTTCATCTCACTTCCATCTTCGACCGGGTAGAGAGAAGATATGATGGGCTGGTCCCGCTCCTGTTGAAGACCCTCCTCCTCCTCGAGGTTGTCTTGCTGTATCTTCTGGGCACGGGTGACTACCAGGCCTGACTCGGTCGTGATGGAAGTCGATGGGGCGTTCTTTTCTTCAATTTCTAGCTCTTCGCTGAGAGCCTTCTTCAGATACTGCCTGAAATGGGGAATGTCTCTTCCCATCAGCATATCTTCGGTTATGTGCTTTGACACACCTACAGCAATGCAGGTAGACTTCCCTTCTACCTCCAGCATGACACTTGCTGCTGGGAAGTATGTTTTCCTTTCTGAAGCTGTACTATATGGAATAGTCCATCCTAAGTAATCTTTCTCAGCTACACATCGAGGATGCACAATGGTTTTTGTGCATCCAGTATCAAGTAATGCTGTTATTTCATGACCATTGATCCTAACTGTCTTGGTCCAGTCGGGCATCTTGGGTTTCCTTTGAGTGACAAGGCTGCATTTCGCATTTTCAACTTTAACCCGACAATCTCGCTGGTAATGACCTTTCGTGCCACATTTAAAGCACTCAATCGTTCGCAGGTCATGGTAAGGAGGAGGTCCATCTCTACTCCTTGGTGAAGGTCCATCGTTCTTTCGAGAGTCTTGACTTGCCAAACGGTTGTGTGTTCCTTTCGAAAATGGTTGATACTCTTTTTCCTTTTTAAATGGTAATCTCTCAGTTTTTGTCCTTTGGTTTCCCAAATGTCTCACGATGGATTCTGTCAGCTCAGCATAATTTTGGCAGTTTAAGTTCCTCATTTGGGTTTCGAGCCACGGTGGTAATTTAGCCAGGACTAATTCCATCATTACTGCCTCTCTGGTAGGTATCTTTGTAGAATCCAACCATTGATGAAAATTTTGCCGGAAGTCCCGCAACCACTGATCAGGTTTGTTTGAATTAAAACACTGCTCAAACACTTTCTTACGATGTGATTCAGTAGACATTTGATACACTGACAAAAGTGTGCTCTTCACCATCTGGTAGTCGGCCTGTTGGACCGCCGAAAGTGCAGACACAGCCAACAGCCCGGCTCCAGACAGTGAGCCCCTCAGGTGGATTGACCATAATTCCACTGGCCATTCACTGGCATAGGCAGTGGCTTCAAACGTATCCAAATACGCTGACATGTTGTCTGTTTCCTCAATAAATTTCTGAAGGTGCAGATGTAGTACTGGTGTAGGTGGTGGAGTTCTTGCTCGAGCTCCCTGTACTCCTTCCATCAGTCTCATGAAATGGTCCTGCTGGTCTGCTATTGCCTGACGGTCTAGTTCCCGCTGTTCAGCTGCTTGTGCCTTCTCCTTCTTACGGACACTAGCCTCTCTATCCAGACGTGTGGCTTCTCTATCAACACGGCTCTGTTCGATAGCCAACATTTGTTGCATAAAGTTTTCCATACTATCTTCCTCTTGCTGGTCGGTTGATATGTGACTTCTTAAGGTTCTCAAACGTCGTTCGTGGGACATATAACTATTAAGAAACAACTCGACAACTGTAATATTAGTGAACAACTTAGCCTAGGCTCAGGGTTGGTTTGCAAGTTCCCTGGTTTACACCTGAACTGTGTCCCTGACTTAGCTAGCTAACAATTCACAACTCAATCACTACTGGCTAATCCTATTAGCTAGTTCTGGTAGTTCTGGGATACAGAATCCCACCGCTGCCACCAATGTCAGCTTTCCACTCTCTACTCAACTTCTTTAGCTTGAGTAGTGGGAACAACTGCGACGCCCTAATATAACTATTAACTTACTGTCACAATTACTACTAGAGCCAAAATCAGACTACCCTTCCTGGTAGCTGTTTCCCCCTCCCTAGCCCGAAACTAGTAGGGAATAGCGCCTTGCTATTGAATGGGTTAAAGTTTATTAAGAAACTGGAAAACTATCCAAGCCTCTTTAACTGCAATATCATATATACTTACAACAATACTCAGTTGTACTATATCAGTTTTTTAAACTAAAACAATCCCGCGTCTCTAACAACAACAATCGCCGTTAGCTGATGACGTCACTGTTCGTCATCAGTGGATTCGCCACTCCGTAAATAAACCCGTAAGGGCACCGTCTCGTAGCCCTCCGCTGGCCTTCCGTTGCGAAGATTCCCTTTTAAACTAAAACAATCCCGCGTCTCTAACAACAACAATCGCCGTTAGCTGATGACGTCACTGTTCGTCATCAGTGGATTCGCCACTCCGTAAATAAACCCGTAAGGGCACCGTCTCGTAGCCCTCCGCTGGCCTTCCGTTGCGAAGATTCCCTTTGTGAGCTTTGTTGGCAACCACATGTCCTTTTGGAGAGCTTTCCTTTTGATAGCTTCGTTGTTGAGTATATCTTTGTGGCTTTGTTAATTGCTCATTACTGTTCTTATTCGTTTGTAGGTGCTGTGCTGTCTCATACTTGTCTAGTGCTGGGCACTCTGTAGTCAGGGTTGAGATCCCTGACACTACCAATGATGAACCTAGACATTGATCTAGGAGTAGGTCTACTGATGGGGGACTCCTCTAAACCATCGATCATATGTGGGGATTTTAACTGTCGCATGGACAAAGGAAACAGAGGCACTACTTAAGGGGGAAAGAAGGCTGCGTATCGCGTGGTCTCATATAAAGTACCATATCTTTGCTCGCATTCACTCTAGTTTCCCGATTTATATATCAAAATTATAGCTTGCAGTCTATACTTTCTAATGGTAAGTCTCTTTTGTTATTTTGTTTTGCCATAATTTTTTCCTAGCTCATTATAGGCTCTTCCAGTGCGGACCGTAAGCCGTTAAGTAAACCACGTTGCAGTAACGACCTTTGCGAGGCTCTTATTCGGTCCATTAGTCAATCATAATGAGCACTACAAACTGCGCGTCTTGAAATTTTGAAAAAATGTTTTTTTCACTCATTTTCTGAACATAGCTTTATGACATCACGTTACATTTTCATCTATAGGTCTTTTTTAGTAATGCTATCAAACAAAAACTCTCGCGCAAGTTGTAGAATATAAAAATTGCTTTCAAATGATATATTTTTTTTAATCAAAGGATAAAAAATATTCAAGTTATCATTTGAACGGTTTTTCAAAAATCACTTCAGAGATATTGAGCCTTGAAGTCCAAGCAGTTTGTAATCACATCCCAGCTGCCAGAAACACCCCCTGTTCACCAGAATACATCCCTCATTACTAGAATTGTGTGTACAAACAAAATGTTTGACTTTTCACAGTCCTTTATTTTTTCAACAACAGCAGTATCCTACATCCTAACTACAACCTGAAAACCAACAATATATATATATATATACATACACATAAATTAAAAGACGCATCAGACTTGTTACATGTATGTTGCTTTGCTAATATTGAATTAGCAAACATAAACACGTCATCATTTGCAGGGCTCCCATGCCCAGGTCCATCCATCGTCACCCTCCACACATGTCTTCCGACACCCTCCAGTAATCCCTGAAAAACAATAGAACACAAACAAGTCATCCTCCACTAATTCCTAAGCTTGACAAAAAGACACATAAACAAAAGTATCTTCCAGTAATCTCTGTTTGACAATAGAAAGCAAAAGACACATAACAAAATAAAATGTTACAGGTCCCCCATGCCAGGACCATACAATGCTCCGCCCTCCATTGAACTCTGTTGCCTCTCGACAGCAAGCCTGACACTTGTTGCACTCATATGTTCTGTCTACACCAACTCAAAACTCCTGTAGGACAATACTCGTGTTGGGATGTTCCATAGTTGACTAAGAGTGATAAAAAATCGCTTTCACATCGCAAATCATCCCCTCTAGGTTGTCCTTTCTAATTGCTCCCCTAAAGTAGGTTTGCATTTTAACTATAGACACACGACTAACCCCCCTATCACCACCCAAAGACACTAGGACCGTAAGGCTTGACTTCAAACAACCGTTTATGTGCATTTGTATACCCATCACTAATTTATGTGTGTGTACCTAAGCTTTAGTCTCCACTGAACGCTAAAAAAGTTTGTGTTCCTACAACTTCCATAGAACCCGAAGAGCCATCAAAATTGGCCTCACAATTTTTACCTTGTGACCCTCAAACCATTCCGTGTAACTTGCTACTGTTTCATCTTCAGGTCTTCGCGCACAAGCTTGACAGAACTTAGACATAAGATAATAATCTAAAACTTCTCCAGTGTCCCAAGACATCACCACAACCAAGCCATAATTTGATTTGTGGCCCTGTCTAAGCCATGTGCCGTCAACAGTAATACTAACATCAATGATGTCTTCATGCCTAACCCTATAAAAATCATGTAACCTATGAGCGGCATCCAACATAATACTCTGTTACTGCATTTGCATCACTCCATGTAACCTATGAGCGGCATCCAACATAATATTCTGTTACTGCATTTGCGTCACTCCCTATTGACCTAGTATATTTAAAAAAACAAGTGGAACCAAGAGGGGGCAACATATCCATGACTGCAGTGATATCTTCCAGACCAGAATGACTAATTCCAGCAATGCGAGCGCACCCAGCACTGACTGGATGTTCAAAGAATGCTTCTACAGATACAGGGTTTGAGATGTCTCGAGTGTTACTACAATTTGAACAAAAAGTGAGACACCATGCCTGCCCTACGGGCTTCAGTTGCAAGGGAGCTCAGTTACCACATTGAATACACTTATTACACCTTTCTATGACCTCTCTAAGCTTATCTAAGTTTATTATACGATTACCCTTACCTAGTTCTCCAACACCACCCGAGTCCAAAGAGGTAGAGCCAGTAGATCCAGTAGCAACAGCCACAGAAGCAGCTGAACGATCCATGAGAGCCAACTTCTTCCTGGGCATAGTCACTGGTCATAGTCACAAATGGAACTGGCCTCTCTTCAGACATTTGCAATTGATTGGAAGGTAAGTGAAGGTTCACAGAAGGCGCTATCCCACCTACAGGATCCAAGAGACTCACTAACAAAGGAAGGAAACAGCTAGTAACTTTTTAGTACGGAGATAAACATTAAAACTTGCCTGGCGCGGCTACTGTGACAGGCTCAACAACAGCCGCCTGTAGGGCTTTCTTCTTCTTGTCGTCACTCTTCTTGAATCCTTGGCCTTTCTGTTTAAAATGCTTCTCTGTTCTCTTCCCCATAACTCAACAGTGTGAAAGTTTCAAGCGAACCGACTAAAAAACACGTGAAAAAACGTGCTTGTCTTAGAGGTTGCGCACTACCCCCCCGCCTGGCCAATTCATTGCGCAAACGACTGGTAAGGGTCTCCATGAAATTGGCAACATTTTGATATATAAAAACTGTATTTTGGGTAGGCGATCATCGCCGACCGCCCGATTGTAGCCAGGTAAGACTGGGAGAGAACCTCTTCCAATGTGAAGTGAAATGAAATGAAATGGAATAATAATGCACTGTATAAAAATGGCTATATCTTCTGATGCAAGTATTCACTTGCTCTGAAACTTGAAACTCAAACTCCAGACATACTATGAACCCTTTTGGGCCCCCAAATTTTTTTTTGAAAAAATATGTGTTTTCAGCCCTCTTCCCCCCTTAATAGAACCCTTGAAGGATATGGCTTTTCTCTGGCTAATGACCCCAACATCAAGACATACATAACCCAGAAAGGCTCTAGCACAATAGATCTGATTTTCCACAATCTTGGTCTCCTCGGTTGTCAAACCCTGTGGAAATAGTGCCAATTCTGACAAAGAGACATCAACAAATCGTGCTATCTCTAAGAGTAAAATACCAGAAAAATCTCTTAAAATCTTAAACGTTGTTTGGATGCTGATATACTAGGATCCCACCCTCTAATACCAGATATCTTCTATGGCATTGCAGATGGTCACTTAGACAGGGCAGTGAACTGCTTTACCATAGCAATGGTTAGTGCAATTCCCACTTTTAATCCCTCCAGAAATCATCACAAACCATGGTTCGATGCAGAATGCCTCACCTTAAAGCAGGCACTTCTGTGGCTAAGAAAATCACAATGTTGGACCTTGAAGAAAAAATACAAGGCTATTATCAAACAAAAGAGAGAGGATTATGATGAATTCAAACTGAATAAACGTATTAATGATGCTAAACAGGCGTTATTTAGCAAAAGGAAAATTGAGGCACCCTCTCTCGTTGAACCAGAAGTATGGTTGCATCACTTTCAAATTCTGTATGATCCGGAGCATGAACCACCTGACCTTCCACCTCCACCTACACAGTGGACAGTTCTTGAAGAACAAAATGACTGGTACAACCAACTATTTCTGGTGAAGGAGGTGGAGACAGTGGTGGTCAAAATGCCCAACAAGAAGGCACCTGGTCCAGATAGCCTATGTCATGAACACCTGAAGCAGGCACTACCAGTGGTGCTCCCACTTTTGACTGACATCCTCAATCTTTGCCTGATTACTATGACGGTACCTACCCCCTGGAGAAAGAGCACTCTCAAAGCCCTCTACAAGGGAAAAGGGGATCCCCTCTCACCCAATTCTTGTGGAATAGCACTTACCAATTCGCCAATGAAAGTCATGACCTCCCTTATCAATCATCGACTTAGAAGACATATTTTCCATCTCCTCCCTCCAGAGCAACACGGGTTCCAACCGCACAAAAGCACACGAGAACCAGTGTGCCTTCTTTTAAGACGCGTGAAGGAGGAGCTCAGCAGGAAACTAGGGTGTCTCTATGCAGTCTTCGTGGATTTCAGAAAAGCCTTTTACTATGTTAATAGATCAATCCTCATACACAAACTCAGAGAGTAATTCAACATCAAAGGTCGGATATTAGGATTGATACATAGTCTACTTAAATGGAATGAATTTCGTATCTATGATGGAACCTGTTTCTCTGATCCCATCAGGCAACATAGAGGGGTTGCACAAGGAGATTCATTCTCTCCGACTGCCTTCATCTTATATATACATTTCGGATCTAGCTGATACCCTCAGGTCAGATGATATAGGACTCTCCTTTTATGCTGACGATCTTGTGTTCTACTCAGCAAACCTGACAACCATTCAAGCCCAATGGATAAACTCTCTGACTGGTGTGACCTGAATAAAATGGAAGTAAACATAGACAAGACAAAGTGCATAAAATTTCGGAAAGGTGGCAGGCTCTCCAGCAAGGATATAGTTATATATCGGAATCACCCTATAGAATTTGTCAGAAGCTATGAATATCTTGGTCTAACCATGCAGTCTCGCCTCACATTCACTGATCATATCCAGAAAAAGAAACAGAAGGCACTCTCTGTGATTGCCATAATGAAAGAGCTATCACTTGTAAGCATAGCAACTGCACTTGAGATCTACTCGATGAAAATTTTACCGATTGTGGATTATCTGATATCCTTGTATCTTTCTGCCAGACATCTAATTGAACTCGACAAAGTCAAGTCTGTATTTCTAAAAAGAGCCCTGGTTGTCCATCAATCTGCATCCTCGACAGCTGTGCATGAAATGGTGGGCACCTCATGGCTATGTGATGATCTGCGGACAGCAGGAGTGAAATTTGAGGCCTCAGTTTGGAATGATTATATGGAAGACAGAGAGGAGAGGGGCATGAAGTTTTGCATTGCAAAGTTCACGAATGGGCCGACTTTTCATTTTCATCATAAATTGTGTATACATACGGACTATTATGAGGTGGGCGATGACTGCCAGTGTATTTTACACCTAACTGAAAAATATCATGTCATGACTTGTGGAGCACGCTCTCCTCTGGAAAGTTTGACAGACTTTATTAGGTCTGTGGGGACAGTATGTGAGGTTTTATACATTACTCATTTATTTTAGTTGTACCATTTTTGCTCATTATGAGTGTTTCTTTTAAAAAGTAAATTAAAAAAAGTAAATTAAAGTAAACTTAGTAAACTGGATGTGACTGAACAAGAGAAGGATGTGGGTATTATTGTTGAAGCAAATGGTAAATTTCACCAATAAGTGTTTCTATCAGTGAAGAAGGCCAATTCTGTTCTTGGAAAGATTCGGAGAAATGTTCTGTCCAGAGAAAAATATGTCATTATCAAGCTCTATGTGACCTATGTTCGACTACACTTAGACTATTGTATTCAAGCATATTATAACCCAAGTCATCAGAAAGACATTCAAGCTATTGAAAAAGTTCAAAGGAGGGATCTTAGACTGATACCATCATTGAGTGGGAATTATGAAAATAAATTAAAAGAAGTCGGACTTAAACATTGGTTGATAGGCGCCGGCGCTTTGATTTGATTGAAACATTCAAAATATTGCATGGGTTTGATGATCTTCCCAAGTCGGACTTCTTCACCTGTGTCACTGAATCTCATCCAGTCTCAACCCGAAATGAATCTCTAGCAGTGCAAAGATCAAGACTTGACCTCAGTTCTTATGTAATCAGGTCATCTCTGTCAGGAATGACCTACCACATAAACTGAGAAAGGCTTCCACTGTATGGTCTTTCAAATTTCAACTAGAGGTCAAAGGGTTTTTACAAGCAAGTTTGCTGGATAGCCCGTCTGATCCTTGTTTGCCTTCTACAAATGTGGCCAGTGAAAGAAGATTTTCTGCTATGAAGCGAGTGAAGACCTACTTACGTAGTACAATGAGTCAACCAAGGTTGAACCATATTATGACTCTAAATATCTACAAGGATATGTTGGATAAAGTAGACCTTCCAGAGAATTTGTTTGTGGTAGTAAACACAGACTTCGAATCTTTGGTAGCTTTAAATAAACTCTTGACTCACTGTAATTTATTAGTATTCCTTTGTCATTGAAAGTAGTTCTGTTTTCATGTTATACTTAAATTTTTGCCTGACCAATACAAAATAGCTTCCTCCACCACTGTGAGGTGCGCAAAATTGTAGGGGCAGGACAGTGGCTGGATGAATTTAGAAGAGCGAGTAAGGATGGAAAGGTGGCATTGCTTTTGGGGGAAGATGTGGAGGGAGTAAGTGATGCAGTGATGGAGGAGGTGGGCGAGTGTGTTATGTATTGGGTAGAGAAGTAGTGGCAGAGGAGAAAGGAACTGAGAACAAACGAAGATTGCATGGCAGAGGTGCGAGAAAACGGAATTAAGACATCTGATGGGTGGTAACGGCGAGAGGTTTTGAGAGGAATTAAGGCTGGTTGGATGAATTTTGGAGGAAGATAGATGAGGTTGTGTGCAATCTTGTAGAGTAGGATGAGCTTGGCATGTTAGGAAGATTAAGGGTGGAGAGGAGGCCGGAATAGTCAGAAGACCAGTTTTGTGTGCAGAGTCTGAGAGCGAAATGTTGAACACGTTCCAAAGACTTGGAGTGCATGACCAATTTCTTGGAATAATAGTGAGTTACATTATTCTGTGAGTCACATTATTCCTATAATGTCAGCATGTGAATAAGAAGCCTGATAACTTCATGCAAGTCCACAGTCTATATCAAATTGGAATTGGACCATTTCCACTCAGGAATCAAGGAACACTCAATCATTAACATTAGCATGATACAAGATAAAATGATGAAAACTACAACGGACAAAGTGGAAAATAATTCTGCTGACATAGTTATAGGCCCACTTTCAGGGTGGGATAAATTCTGCTATATACAGATCTGTTCCAGGATGGCAACATAGTCATGCCATGGGTAGCATCAGTTCAGCTCTTCCAGAATTACTACATAGTTATGTCAAGACCTGGGGATCATCAGTTCTACTACATACCTAGTCAAGTCAAGCACATGATCATTAGTCTGCTAATTGATCTGTGTCATGCATAGCGGGGATTGCTAGCAGATCTGTTCCAGGATAGCTCGAGTTATACCATGAAGGGGGTACCAGTTCCACTATATAGCTTAAATAACTAGTAATGAATGCATTGAGTGGCAAGCAAAGGTGCAATAGAGAGGGTTAAAAAACACCAGTTGCTTAGATCAAACTGCTCTAGCCATATTCCATATTACTACCCAAGATTAGCTGCATGCCTAACATTATACACCGATCTGTACATTATTGATGTCATAAGATTGTATTGATTGGATTGTGACACAGAAAAGTAATGGATTCCTTACAGATTCCAAGCTGGTGTAAGTTTGGGACCAGAACCAACTCAGATATATAAAAGCAAAACAAAAACACACACAATGACGGTGACGACCATTTCCAGTTTAACGAACTTGTCCATAGCTGGAGTGTGTTGCTGAATAGAGCGGCAAAGTCAGAATGAAACTTCACAATCCATTCCTGTTATCTATTACCAATGCATCCCGTTCTTATTTTCCTGGGCGGGCAGTTTTCTTTCCTCTAGCTAGCTTTTGCCTTTTTCTTTATCATTTGTCTGATTATTCCCAGTTTTATATTCCTGCTCGCGTATCTAATTTCTAGTAACGACCACCCTTCTTCGCTTGGAGTTTAAATATCAAAGACGATTATGGTTAAGACTTTTGTGAGTAATAGAAACATGGTCCGATGGGATGTATAAGTTTTACATGAGTCTAAGGATGGTTCTCTAATGTGGATGACGCCAGGAATAATGCATAGGGCGGAACTGATTTTCCTAGTGAAGGAGGCATTGCCTAGTGCCAAAGTTTGAGCGGTCCAACCGAGATTGTGGAATGGACTTAGCTGGCTTCTGGGTGGCCACTCTTGAGTGCCTGAACTTGAAACCACAACCAACAGATTTTTTCTGTATTATCTGTGTTAATTACTTATTTATCGTTCTCTCTGTTATGTGTTTAGTGTTTTTTTGCAGAGGAAAAAAAATCTATCGCAATTGATGATTTCACACTCATGGTCACTAAAATGCCAATCATGTTGCTATGAAAACCAAACTTCATCTAGTCTCAACCAAAGTCTTAACGACTGCCACCCTTGCCATACTTAAAAGGCTTGAACCTAAAGATTGCCTAATCACAAATTGGGCAATCCAGTGGATGATCTAGCAGGAATTCCATTTTCCATTATGTTGCTGACATCTACATATCAGGAAATCTACAGTAATAATGTTTGCAGAAGAGTATATATATGGAAAGTTAGTGGCAAGCACTATACATAGATAGCTATAATTATATATATGTAGGCTAGAAATGTTTCATTTCTAAAAACAAGATATTGACAAGGTAAAAATGGAACGAGAATTACAAGACCCTTTACCTATTGAATCAGATTTTTGATAAAACAATATAGAATTTTAAATGACCCTTTACCTATTAAATAACCCTCAGGTAAAGTGACCTGGAAAAGTTTGTGGTCTATATTGGTACATTCTTGTTCCATTTCCCGACTAGTCAATCAAAAAAGTCGTCTTTTTTTAATTATTTTTAATGTCAACGTTCAACTGAAATACATCAGTCCTCATCAGGACAAAATTAAAAACGAAAAAGAAACATGCCCACGCTCTTTGACAACCTTTTCCACAAAACTATTGCATGTGATTAACGAACTATCGGAATGATGATGTATATGTGTGCACTAAACAACACATCAGGCAGACAAAGATGGGTGCAGATTTACATGCATAGTAGTCTTCAGAGTTGAAGCGCTGATCTCTGTATGTAACGTGGATGTGCAGCAACTCCTTCATGAGCAACTCTCTCCATTTGTCCATTTGCTGGCTCTATCGATCACATAAGTATCTTCACACGATATTTGGTTCCACGCATGCTCTGTAAAAACAGACCTCTAAAGTTCTCCCTTTCTGCAAGAATCATTATGCTCCTTGATTCGAGTCTCCAACCTTCTCTTCACCAATGAACACTTTACACCAGCTGCAGGGAACCCTATACACAACCGATGATGCCATTGCTAGAAAATACTTGATCAGTCTCGCTATTCAGCATTTCTTGTGTCGTGGTCACTCTTCTAAAAACAAACCAAAAAATGATTAGCCTTAAATATTTGGTATCAGATATAACTTTTTGTCTTAATTTATGACCAGCAGTCTTCAAAAAGTTACTTAGTGTAACACCAGAGCTTACACATCGTAATGTTGTTATTTATTGCACACATGCATATGTAGCTATTCATGTCCAAAGATTTCCCCTCAGGATGTGCAATAAGCAGTGGCATGAAAGCTATGAGTCCTTACTGTCTTGGTCTGGGTTGCATTACTCTCTTGAGAGTAGAAGAAAGATCTTATGATTATCTGCTGAAGTTATCCATAGTGCACAAAACCTGTTCTCTACCTGAATATCGTGCTATGGATCTATCTAATGAGTTATAATTTGACAGTGCTCCATATCTCAATGACTTGGACCAGGTCATATGAATTTCCATTTTATACACATGCTGTATGTTTATGGAACACTTTTGCCATTTGATCCAACTTCGTCATCTTCGTAGACATTAAAGATGATTATTCAATCTCCTGTTTATGTTCTTGTGCTTGCTTGTTCAAGCTATATACTCTCCCTATCAAATTCAGGGGGCTTGGAATTTGGAATGCAGTGGAGTTTGCCTATTAGCACAGTGGCATAGGAATGGGGGGGGGGGGGGGGGGGGGGGCAGGGCCCCCCTAAATTTCTACCATTTTCAAAAAAGGGAGCATATTTCTCCTGATATAATTAATGACCTAAAAATATTATGGGCCAAAATGTTTTGAGAACAATACTGGCAGAAATTAAGACTACTTTGTGGTTTGCTATTATAGCTGATGAGATGAGGGTACCGATGCTTCACGATCATGAACAGATGTCTCTCTCAATTCGATGGGTGGATGATATTTATCACATCCATGAAGACACTAAAGGTCTTATTAAATTGCCAAATACTAAGGCAGAAACCATATTTAGTGCTATTAAAGATGTCTTAATCAGCCTATTTTGCAGTGCTGTGGACAGGCTTTTGATGGTACATCAAATATGAGTGGCATACGAAATGGTGTACAAGCATTGGTTAAAAAGGAGACAAATCAAGCGTTTTATGTTCACTGCCTGGCCCACAGTTTGAATTTGTGCTTAAAAGATGTTGCAAATTTATGAGAGATATCATGGGTTTTATTCATGATTTAGTTCAGTTAATAAGATTTTCTCCAATATCTTTGTTTGATTCTTTAAGAAAAGCTGTAAGCATTAACACTGGAGAAATGTTGCCTTCATTAAGATTGTTTTGCCAAACTCGATGGGCCATAAGACATATATCAATAGATAGTATTATGAGATCTTACCATCTGCTTTAGGAAAGTGGCAATGATGAGTATGCAGCAAAGGGTAGTAGACTTTTGACATCCATGCAGAAGTTTGATACTTTATTTGCTTTAAAACTTGCTTACCCGGCAGCTGAACAGCTTTAATGCAATCTCCAAGCAAAGAATACAACAGTTCAGGAAGCATTGCGTGGGGCTGATCCTCTTTGTTCACATTTAAACTCTATGAGAACTGAGCAAAGGATCAAGTTCAATATATTTTATGATCAAGTTCTCCAGGAGTCTGCCACTTTGACTGATGAGCCAGATCTTCCACGGGGAAGGAAACGTCCATGAAGATTTGATGATGGAGCAAGCCCTCATATGTATCAATCCCCCAGAGATATGCATAGACTTACATATTTTGAAGTTCTTAAAGTTGTTGTTGGTGTGGTAAAAAGAAGGTTTGATCAGGCTGATCTCTATGTCATGAAAGATATAGAAACCATTTTACTAAAAGCTGTTAATGGTGAAAACTTCATAGTACCAGATGATGTAAAGATGTTTTTGAACAAAGATGTTGATCAAGACAAGTTGATGATTCACCTTTCACTGCTTCCTGATGCCATCAAAACTGCACGTTCGACTTGTGCTGTTACAAAAATAACAAGCATACGAACTATTACAGATGCTATGAATCAATCAGAAATCTATAAAGGCATGTTGAGTGAAGTTAATAAACGGAACAATTTATATCTATGAACACAAGGAGAAGGAACTATTTTGGATTTTTTGTGTAATAATTATATTGTATTCTTATATTGTAAAACATAGTCATTGCCAATTATATAATTACTCAAAAAATCATCCACATCTCTAATAATTATGTGGGACCCCCTAACCAAATGATCTTCCTACGCCACTGCAGCAGCTACTCCACCGCTAGCTCCAGCCATTGTGCTGCAGTCATCGTAGCAATGATCTTGTAGCTTAGCAGTTGGTATCGCAAAATGCCAAAGAACGTCTTTAATAGATGATCCGGTGCTGTCATCAGTGGAGAGAAGGTTTGTACAAATCTAGAAACTCTTCATTAGCTTTGAAGTTTTCATCTACCCACCGGATAATCACCAAAGTTGCACCTGGTTGGATACATTGAGGTTTTTGTCCGCCATGACAGTTAAAAAAGGGGAGTTATGGATATCACCAAGCAGCTTTCTCAAGATACTTTGAGACATTTCTTTTAGGATCCTCTTGTGATGTGAACTTCCTCCAACTACCCCCCAACCACATACCAAAGGTGTGGATTATCTTCAGTCCTAAGACAAAGTAACTGGACTAGATTGGATTTTGCTTCATCATGTCCTCTTAGAGCAAGACTTTGTCTAGTTAAAACACGCATACTTGAAATAATTACCATCAAAATGTCTCTTGCTTCTTGTTTTTCACGTTCGTGAACAAAATCAAGAGTTCACCAGAGTTCACCCACATTTGGTGTTGATGTATATTTATATTCATGTGCTAGCTCTGTAGTGTCATTAAGGGGGGACTATGCGTCAAAACCACATAATAGTTGTACCTATTTCTAATTGTCATAACTTTTTTTCTCTTTCGTCTAAACAAGTATTTATCATACCAAAGTCTTTATTATTCTGTGTTTGTTTTTATAAAGTGTGGACTTGGGTAAGATAATCACTGCCTCTACTGCCTCACTGTGTGTTTTAGATTCTTTGGGTTTCTTGAATGTTCTGGTCACATTCTTCCAATTGCAGTAACCCTTGGTAACCTAGTACATATTATGAGAAGAACAGTCGAGATTCTACACACCTACAAAGGCAGCTGCTACGTTATGACTGGTTTTGATCCTCTTGGTACTGAAAGCCTTCACGCAGGTGTTATACATCCTGGTCCTCATTATAAGATGCTGCAAACCAATGATGTTGAAAGCTATGAGAAGTTAACACTCTTTTATAAACTACTCTTTGGAAAGCTAAAAGGACAGGGAAGGTGGTCTGGTTGATTTGGTAATAAAGTCAAATCCTTGTCAGCCATCCTGTGGTGTAATGGTCAGTTTGCCTTGTGCCCCAAACTTGAGCTGATGGGAATCTGAGCAGGATACAGCAGCATTATAATTATTTTGTGACTGTCCAATTATAATAATGCGGTTTAGCTACTTGAGTTATGTGGTTTAGCTACTCAGATCAAGTCATAGATTCTGACCGCTTCACTGTATGGACTTGATTTATAGCTCAAATGATAGATCTCTCTGTGTGCTATTAAGTTACATGCAGCCAAAGTGGGGGTACCTAAAAACCGAGTGCCTGAATGAAGTGCTAGCCAATTATCTGTGGGCTGGAGGCAGCCCAACTCTACCACGCGAGGTATTTATTTACGCGCTAGAATTAGGCAAGCGAGGTTTGTTGATTGTTGTTGAAGCACCCACGCTGGCGCCTAATGAATATGTTCATTTTGTTGAGTTGGGGCTTTCTATAGCTAGCACATTCCAACAGGAACCATAACTACAAACAGTTCTGGCACACTTTGGCTCATTGGCTTTAGCATAATTATACCTGTGCGACTTAAAAAAAAAATATATCAGAGAGAATCACAGAGAGACCTATCATTTGAGCAATATATCAAGTTCATAGAGTAAAGTGTATCTATGGAGCTCCAAAGTTTTAACCACAATATATTTTTTTAGTGTTTGTATAGAGCCCTTTCAGCATGAACATAAGTCCACCTTTAAAAAACCATAAAAAACATCACGACATCAGGTTGTAGTGTTTCTACAGCTCTATCAATCACAGCAATTCAAGACTTGATGCTGGTATTGTGCACTGACCTTATTTCACATTCCAACTTGCAGTTCCAAAAGATAAACATGTATGCAAAACAGAAACTACCATCAGAAATCATACTGCATTGGCTACATTTTGGTATATAAATCAGGACCATAGCATGAATGATATGGTACTTTAAATGGTTAACATGGTTTTCAGCACTCACTCCCGCCCCCTACCCTTAGAGGAGGAAGGGACTGATTTATGGCCTCCCCCCACCCACTCCATCATAAGCAGTACAACTCATTTAGTAATGTTAACTTAATTTTATCAGATATGTATGCGGGCTGCCAAAAACTCAGATTTTATACAAATATTTGTATTTTTCTAACCTTCAGTATCTTTGGATGTATTTTAATAATCTTTGTATTTAGGTACTATTATCACTGTGACTATGACTCTGGCATTATAGTCTTACTCAACTGGGGACCTGCTTTGGGGGTTCAAAGTTCATAGGGGTTTAAAGTTAAAAATAATTATTGTTAGCTCTGTAGAACTTTTAACTCTGGCAAGTGATGGCAGAAGCATAGAGTCAGTGATCAGCAGGGACCTCATGAGACAAGTATTGTGAGTAGTGCTAGTAGAAGTTCTAACCAGTCAGTGTCACACTGTCAGAGTATAGCACCAGCACCATTGTTGAACAAGAAGGCAGTTCTACTAATGATACAGATACTGATAGGCATAGCTTCTCATCTAAGATTAAGAAGCCAAGGATGTTTGTGCATTCAAGCCAAACTATTCTAATAAGTTCAAGTGGGCTAAGCTATCAAAAAAGGGTTCATGTTATGCATTCTGCAAATTATGTAATCGTGGTATTGACATTGCATATGGCGGCAACAGAGACCTGAGAAAACATGAACAGACTGCTGTGCATATTTCAGCAAGTAAAAGTGTGGAATCTGCAAGCTCTCTTACCTCATACATTCGAAACAGAGGTTGGCCAAAGCGAGAAGAAGCTGTCATAGCAGCAGAGGTTAAGTTTGCTTTCTTTCTAGCAGAGCATTCCCTTCCATTTTGGTAGCTGTTCACTGCTCAAAATTGTTTCCTGCCCTATTTTCAGATTCTGCAATTGCAAAATCTATAAAATGTGGCCGGACTAAAGCCACGGCTATTGTGAAAATAGTAGCTGAAGACTGATTTACTTACCCGCCTTGATGAATCTTAGTTTTTTCATATGAAACAACTGACAATACTGTTAAACAAACAATGCGGTAGTATGATCCGGTTCATTGCCAATTACCACTGGAAAGGTTTGTTGCTTTTTCCTAAAGTTGGAGTCGGTGCAGAAGGCTGATGCAGCAAGTTTATTCCAGGTCCTAGACTCTAATTTCAGTGCTATAAAATATGCTAATCTAGTAGGACTGGGCTCTGATGGTGCTAATGTTATGCTGGGAAAAAGAGATTCTGTTAAGACTAAATTAAAAACTAATCAACCCTCTTATGGCCTTTCACTGTAATTGCCTTATATATAGCAGCCTTAATTGCTAATCATTCTTGCCCGATATTCTTGATTACATCACAGTTCAAATTTGGTATATCTTCCATAAAAACCCAAAACGACTTTGAAAATTCTCAAGTTTTCACCAATACCAAGCCACACAAGTTGCTTAAAACAGCACAAATGAGGTGGCTAAGCTTGGAAATCTGTGTAAATAGACTACTAGAACAGTTTGATGCTCTTCTTTCTTATTTCAGAAGTACAGAAGATGTTGTTCTCAGAATAAAAACTGGTCTTGAGAAACCACTTTGTAAATCAAAATATCTATTTTTTAGAGAAACAAGACAAGACAAAAACATTAAATAAATATATATATATATTTATATATATTTTAATGGGAAAGTGTCAGATGCCCATGCTGCCGGTACAGATGTGCAGTTCCCCCGCTGGACTGCCACGGATAGTCTCTGGAGCAGGTACTCTGTCGATTTGGGCTCGCCCGACTCTGTTTTAATGCGTTATCCGAGCTCCTTCAAAAAGGACAGTGACTTCGGGCCAATTGCCCCCAAGGTCTCAATGGCTATGGGCGAGAACATGTGGCCTGGTGGAAGCTCCCGATACTTCTCGCTTTTCTGTTCCTCTGCTGCTTCAGCAACCCTCCCTGGCTCTTGGGTGGCATGTGCTCTGTATGATAAAGCAAACGTATCCGGGAAGGTAGCATCCCAAGTCAGCAAACAGCCAGACTTCCATGGGGCTAGTGTCACACCATCCGGTCTCTTGCCATCTGATCTCAAAAGGCCCGAAGGCTCTAGCCTGGAGGGAAGATGAGCAGCTGCCAAACCTCGTTTGATGATGTTGTTCACTGCCGCATGCCGTTGATGTCTTCCCACACTCCGCCTACAGCTGAGGGCATGCCTACCTAGGGCATCAACAGCAATCCCACAAAGGTGGCAGGAGTGGGGCCCACAGACTGCTGTTCCCAAGCGCAGACCCAGAGCAACCCTCACAGTGTTGTCGTCCATCTGCAGGCCTAGAGCTGTCAAAGGCAATGCCCTTAGCCAGGCACCCGACTCCTTGGTGGACACTGAGAGAAGACGGGCACGCTCCTCATCATTTTCTGCACCCTCTAGCAGCCGTTCAGCAGCAGAAGCAGCCCGCAAACTGTCCCACCACTTCTGCTTGCAAGCAGCAGCATCCTCAGGAGGCTGGTGATCATGTTCCATTGACCAGCATGACTGCGCCTCGACCACGAAAGGAGCAGGGAGTGACCTGAAGGATGGGAGAAGGATGGCGTTGACCAGCTCAGATGAAGAAAAAGTTAAGGCCAGAAAAGCAGAGGGAGCGACTTCAACAGTGCTGCGGATCCCCAGACCCCCAAACTTCACTGGAAGAGTGGCTTGTAACCACGCTGAGCTACCTGGCTCCAGAAAGGTGTTGGTAATACTGCATAGGATTTCCCGCAGACAGACATCGTAGGTCTCCAGGGTGGCTGATTGAAAGCAAGGGGCGGTGCGAAGGACATGCAAAAGCTTTGGGAGGGCAAAGCAATTGCATAACAGTACCAAGGCATCGTGAGCCAACAGGAATTTCAGTCGTTCACCCAACCTTCTCAGAGCCTCCACCTTGTCAGCCAAAACTGTTGAGATACACGCATTGTCTCCTAGGGGAGAACCCAACAACTGAGCATGAGAAGGGGGCACCAATTGTGCACCAGGGATTGAAACGAGAAGGGTTCCACATGTAGTCATGTCATGGCTTATAATCTCGCACTTCGCCGTGTTCAGCAATAAGCCCAGCTCAACAGCATCCCCCATCACTTTCAAATCATGGATTAGGTCTTGGCAGTTCCCACCTAAAGTGACATCATCCAAATAGAGCACATTGAAATCTGACCTCAATTGCCGACTGTGTTGATGTAGTATTAGGCAGAAAAGTAGTGGACCCAAAGGATCTCCCTGCTGTACTCCCTCAACTGATGAAATAGACCGGTCACCCCATTGGAGGATGGAAGGAGCAGCGTACATCGAATAGACAAAAATTGTGGATTGTCGGACATAGAGACTGAACAGCCTTGAGCATAAGATCCCTCCGGATGGAATTTAAAGCATTGGTAAAACTTTGTAAACTTTGTAAATTATATTTAATGTTTCTGAGTGATTCATTGTCCGTTATTAACAACTTTAACAAAATGCAATTGCAATCACCTACAATACATTTTCCCAAGAGGTCCAGTCATTAAAAAAAAAGATTTTGTTAATAATGACTTTTTGAAAAACTAAAGTTGGACAACCAAGTGTATGGATATGCTATATAGACAGGTACTGTTTGTTGCATTCTGCCTTAAACAAGTCAACAATGAAGACGAAAAAGGTCGGCTCACTGCTGAGCTACCTCCTGAAATTGTTGCTTCAAAAGACAGTGATTGCTACTGGCATCAAGTTGGGCAAGTCAAAGATGTTTCTGGAGAATTTCGTTATCAGCTCCTCAGTAGGTTAGCTAAAGCAGTGATAATAATTCCCCATGGTAAGAGGACATTTAGTCATATTGGGCTGAATAAAACCAAGGTACGAAATAGTTTGAGTGTGGATACTTTATCTGCATTGCTTTGATTGCAAGTGAACACAAAGGAACCTTGTTTCGACTTCAAACCAACAGCAAGAATGCTTCAAAGATTCAAGAATACTATTTCTGAACTCAGTTAACTTATTACTCTAACATTCTTAAATATCAGTATTATGTTAGTAATACTTTGGAGTTTTAACTGGTATAAAATTCAGAGTTGAATAACATGTATTAGGATTAATGAGACAAGGGAGTTGGCAGCCCTGTGTATGTATTACAGGACAAGTCATCTTAACTCATTTACTGTTTATCTATTTTCGTACTGCACTGCATGGGGTGCGATGGGTCCAAGGGGCGTGGCATTTTGAAGATTAAATATAAATTATGTGGACAAAATTAATGGCCCCAAAAGTGGTCCGGTTAAAACAGAACAACCAACAGTCACTCTTCCACTGCATTGATCCTAGCTTGACATCCAGATCATATTTCCTCCTCAACAGTAGATAAATATTCTTCACGGCATCCTGTTAGCTTGTTTGCCACAAGTCCTCCCTAACTCCCAACACACACACACACACACAGCCATTGTGTTGCTAGCTCCTAATAGGTTTCTTCCCACTCTCAACTGGATGACTCTAATTTTCTACAGCAGTCTGTCCTGTTAACCCACTCCAGTAGCATGTTCCATGCTTGGCCTAGCCAATAGCTTCACCTCAAGACATCCACTTCCATTTTTATTTAACCGTTTGTCTTCCTCCTCTCAACTTGAACCTATCTCTTGGATCATTAAAAAAACAAATGAAAGCCATCCTATGGTCACATTTCATTGAGAACTTTGATCCTACTATTCCATGTTCTTTACACTTTCTATATATGCCCCTGTAATCCATCCTCTCACCCCCACAATCACAATCACAGTATAATTTTTACATTTACATTTACTAAGGCTGATAGCCTGAGCCCTCTTGCCTTCAGCAATAGCTCCTGTCACTTTTTCACACTTTATCTCTCAATTACTCATGCAAATTGTTGTAAAAAAAGAAGGAAGAAGAAAAAAAAGACATGATAACTATAATTATAAGAAGATGCCAACGTGAGTTTTAGCAAGATTCAAACTTTGCATTTTTGGTTTTCCATTGTCAAAACCATAGATGCTACAATTCCTGATTTTTCGAGCAGTAGTTTCAAGGCGCGCCTGGATTGTTTTAGAGGAAATCTGCCGAAACCTAAAACCTGCCAAAGCTTAAACAATTTAATTGTTGTATGGTCAGCTGAGGAATGATCTTTGGTCCACTCCTGTCCCCCCCTTCCTGAGCAGCGGGACACTCGTAACTTAATATTGTGGATAATTGTATTAATTAAGTACTTTAGTTACTAAATAGTTTCACACTGTGCTGTATTATATATGTGATGGCCTTAACAGGCTCAGCAATAGCAACATTAAATCATTTAATAGGTGACGAATTAAACGCCATGCGCGCGCGGTAAAACCACCAGCACTTTCTCAGGACAGCGGACAGACGTCCAAGTACGGCATTATTTGGAGTGGGTGTATCAGTTCTTGTGGGGAAAAATGGCAGCAGACGTTCCTAAAATTGTTCTTACTCCTTTGGAGAGAAGCCATCACTTTGGGAGACGGGAGTGTCAAGCAACGGAGAACCTGAAGGTCGGGAGATCAGTGGATCGTCGAAGAATATCGCCAAACAACTTGATATTCGACTGCAGGGTTTTGTCAAGAAACCATGCACAGATCTGGTTTGAAAACGGGAAGGTGAGAGGGCTAAGTGTTTGTAATATCCTTTTAAAGCGTACAAGAAGAGTCTGGTACAGGCTTTTTGGTATAGAATGAAGCTTACTGGATGGAGTTGAGTATATAGTGGCTAGGTCCCAGTTTGTTGCTGGGTAGCCTGTCTATAGTCAGATTAAGTGATGACTAAAATCTGTGTTGTAGTCTAGCTCTTGTAGACAGTCACCCAGGAATGGAGGTCTCCATGAGACCTCTGACTGCTGGAGATTTTCTTTCCAGAAGGAGGAAGGTTTCTGATTCTAGAGACCATGTTTGGGTTTTCAAGCTCTATCGCTAGAGCTGTGATTAATTTACCATTAGCTAGCAGTATCGCTGTATTGGCTAACTGTTTATGTAATGTTAGCTGCAGTCCTTCAAAATTGTTTGCATTGTTAATGATTAGATAACATTATCACTGCATTGGCTAATTACTGTACCACTCTTATGTATCCTTCAATCTTGTTTGTGGGAGTAATGTCTTAGAATTATCTGGCGGTATGATGAAGTAATATGTTGATTTCCCATTGAACTGTTTGCATGCCTAGCAGGAACTTGATGACACCTCATCGTGTTTTAGAGTGGTAGCTGCTTAGTCTAGAGAGCAAGCATGTATGTCAGAACTATGCACATCAACTAGGTCAGCTAAGGATCTATGCTAGGGCTATGCACGTCAGCTAGGGCTATGCACATCAGCTAGGCCTATGCACGTCAGCTAGGGCTATGCACATCAGCTAAGGCTTTACACGTCAGCTAGGGCTATGCACATCAGCTAGGGCTATGCACGTCAGCTAGGGCTATGCACGTCAGCTAGGGCTATGCACATCAGCTAGGGCTATGCACGTCAGCTAGGGCTATGCACGTCAGCTAGGGCTATGCACGTCAGCTAGGGCTATGCACGTCAGCTAGGGCATGCACATCAGCTAGGGATTTACACGTCAGCTAGGGCTATGCACGTCAGCTAGGGCTATGCACGTCAGCTAGGGCTATGCACGTCAGCTAGGGCTATGCACGTCAGCTAGGGCTATGCACGTCAGCTAGGGCATGTACACTAGCTGAGGCTTTACACGTCAGCTAGGGCTATGCACATCAGCTAGGGCTATGCACGTCAGCTAGGGCTATGCACGTCAGCTAGGGCTATGCACGTCAGTTAGGGCTATGCACGTCAGCTAGGGCTATGCACGTCAGCTAGGGCTATGGACGTCAGCTAGGGCTATGCACGTCAGCTAGGGCTATGCACGTCAGCTAGGGCTATGCACGTCAGCTAGGGCTATGCACGTCTGCTAGGGCTATGCACGTCAGCTAGGGCTATGCATGTCAGCTAGGGCTGCACATCAGCTAGGGCTATGCACGTCATCAACTAGGACATCAATGGCTATGGGTGCCCACATGCACATCAGCTAGGGCTATGGATGTGAGATAGCAGTATGTACATGTATATGTCAGCTAGGGCATACACATCGGCTAGGGCTATATGCTCGTCAACTAGGGATGCTCATGTCAATTGGAGCTATCTATGCATGTGAGCCATACTATTCTAAGCATGGGGGTCTCCAAGTAGGGTGAATTTTATTTCAGGTTGATATATAGCAGCGCGCTCTGGATCCCAAAGAAGAACCGACCCCTCCAGAACGTAATGGAAGCTTAAACAAACACTGATGTTTTGTAAGAGGGGAGACACAGAGAATCTCGTCTCTTATCACAAATGCCAGCTATTTTTAAAGGGAAGGTTGAATGCCTTGAGATATGAAATTGTCTATTAAAAAAAAAAAATGTTTGCTGTTTTTGTGGAAATTTCTAAACTTAGTCCCGTTAACTGTGAAGTGGCACAAGTACAAATTGAACTTTGAACTTAAAAGTGATGGCAGTATTTGTTAGATCCTAGCTTGCACTAGTTCGGCATTCAAGCATCAACTAGGAGAGTTATGGAGACAAAAGAAGCTAGCCATCCAAGCAGCAGCTAGCAGAGTATTGAGACAACAGAAGCTAGCCATCCATTAATGGAGATAAGACTTCCTGAGTACTGAATTTGTTTACACACCTAGAGGACTAGAGGATTCCCCCCCACCCCTCTCCCTTCCTCCCCCCTCCTTCCTGGTGTTCTTCATGCGTAACTTTCATGCATGTCTAGACCGTCACAACCTTCCTAGAACACAGGAATTCCTGGGATACTCGGGACAATCTGGCCATTATTGTAGGGCTATCTAAGGGTATTTAACGGTATTCTAGGCCAGGGCTGGGAGTAATTTTAGGACTTATTGGGTAGTTCAAGTGGGTACATCTCAGGAATCCTGAGAAGGGTTATGGCAGTTTTGGACAACCTAAGCATCCAAAGCATCCAATCAATTTTTTATTTTTGAAGCTCTCTATTTGTGAAAACGTGAATTTCCACAAAGCCTGGACAATCCCAGCCTTGTGGTAGCTGCTGCCCTATGTGTGTGAGGACTAATCCTTTCCTGTCTTCCTTCTAGCGCACATGATGCTGTCTTATGAAAGTCTAGTTCACATCACTGCGGTATTGTGCTTATGCACTTAGGTGCCCAGTCAACCAGTGTAACTACGTGTGGCACGTGGGTTATCTAGTCAACACAGTGTAACTATGTGTTGCATGTGATTATGATCACATGACCTCACACTGCTTGCTCACGCGTGGTTCTGTAAGAACTGCATAGTTACGTGTACATGGCTCGTTTGGTTGTTGGCTCCTGTCGAGGTGCATGTTGAGCACTGCTCTTCTTGTTACTCTAAAAGAGTCATCTTTAAGTGCTGACCACACTGTCGTCGAAAGAAAAGAAGAGAGCATAATGTTCTGCACATGAGCAGTAGTTGGCGGGAAACACATTTTGCAATTTTTTTAATACTCTAAAAGAGTCATCTTTAAGTGCTGACCACACTGTCGTCGAAAGAAAAGAAGAGAGCATAATGTTCTGCACATGAGCAGTAGTTGGCGGGAAACACATTTTGCAAAAAAATTTTAAAGGGACTTTTTTTATTTTATGTTGTTGTGGAGGCAAGAACCACTAACCAGTGAGCTCTGCTTGCCCTTCATGTCTTGGATGTGCCGCTTCACGTCGGAGAGCCAGAAGGATGGGGTGGGGGGGGGGGGAGTTTGATGATTAACTTGACAAACACTGATGGAGTGAAGCTTGTGGGTGGGTGGAGATGGTACAGTAGGTTCACTCGAGCAAGACAAGCTGACCTATGGACTTTAAAAAAAATCTGCTTGTTGTGTGTGATGCCACCATATGTACATGTACATGTATATGGTCTTGTCTTCAAGACATCTTAGTTTTTTGTTTTTTTGTTTTTTTGGGGTGTGTGGGTGGAAATTTTATGTGGAATTTATACAAATATGTCAAATTTAATTCACCGGCAACATTCCTAAGTCATGCAGTAGTTGTACTAGCTGGAGAGAAGCGGCCAGCGATGACTTCTTAAGCATACATTGCGACTGACTTTCCTCTCTGAAGCTTTCAAGACAGTTCATTGGGCAAAAGGTGCTAGAAGGCGGTACATTTTCATGGCTGCGTGGTACTTTCTCGCCCGACTCACGAGACGACAAGGTCCCCTCCCTCTCTGCTTACGCCTAAAGAGTTATGCAAATGTTAATTTTGGGAGAAGGGTCAGTGGGTGTGCATTATTTAATAAGCATTATTTAATAAGCACCCGATCGATGTTAATTAAGTGCAGCTTGCCTTTAAGATTTTGGGATGCTAAACAAGGAGGTTCTACGAGACTGGGTAGTATTAGCATTTTGGGCGGGTACAGGATGTGGGAATCATGGGTCTGTCCTGGTGTGAACTCTATGGTTACCACATAGTGCAGGTCATGAGGAACAGGGTCTGTCCTAATGAGCTCAATGGCTACCACATGGTGCAGGTCAAGTGGGGAACAGGGTCTGTCCTAATGAGCTCCAATGGCTACCACATGGTGCAGGTCAAGTGGGGAACAGGGTCTGTCCTAGTATGAGCTCCATGGCTACCACATGGTACAGGTCAAGTGGGGAAAAGTGTCTGCATAGTATGAGCTCCATGGCTACCACATGGTGCAGGTCAAGTGGGGAACAGGGTCTGTCCTAATGAGCTCCAATGGCTACCACATGGTGCAGGTCAAGTGGGGAACAGGGTCTGTCCTAGTATGAGCTCCATGGCTACCACATGGTGCAGGTCAAGTGGGGAAAAGTGTCTGCATAGTATGAGCTCCATGGCTACCACATGGTGCAGGTCAAGTGGGGAACAGGGTCTTTCCTAGTATGTGCTCCATAGCTACCACATAGTGCAGGTCAAGTGGGGAAAAGGATCTGTCCTAGTATGGCTCCATAGCTGCCACATAGTGCAGGTCAAGTGGGGAACAGAGTCTGTCCTAGTATGTGCTCCATAGCTACCACATAGTGCAGGTCAAGTGGGGAAAAGGATCTGTCCTAGTATGGCTCCATAGCTGCCAGGTCAAGAGGGGAACAGAGTCTGTCCTAAGTATGAACTCCATAGCTACTGTACCACATGTTTCAGTGTTTTCTTACACATGCTCTCATTGGGAACTGAAAATTATCGATGCTCTAGGCACAAGGATACCAAGCTGCAGTTATGGTTGAGGTAGACTCGTGTTTCAACCCCCCTACTCTCTCATCAGCTTAGTGTGTGCAATGCAGGGGGTTGACTCATGTTTCAACCCCCCTACTCTCTCATCAGCTCAGTGTGTGCAATGCAGGGGGTTGACTCATGTTTCAACCCCCCTACTCTCTACCATCAGCTCAGCGTGTGCAATGCAGGAGGTGAATGTTTCAACCCCCCTACTAATCCATCTGGCTCTGAGGTGTGCATGTTTTAGAGTGGTGCGATGGATACGTGACCTCTGTGACCCTCGCACACCACTCCTGCCATGAGCTAGACTGATCCCGATTGTCATCGGAGTCCTCCTCAGATTTTCTTTCTTTTTCTTTTTAATATGTAGAAGCAGGTTTCATTTAGGGGGGGAGAGGGCGGCTGCCCCTCCCCTTGGAACCTTCCCCCCCCCTTGGAAATTGTATTATTAAAATTCTTATTGATGTTGATAAGTGCTTGACATCATGCCCCCTTAATTAATATCCAGATTCCTCCAGTTGCCCCCCCCCCCCCACCTTGGACAATTTTCTAAATGAAACCCTGCGAGGTGATGCTCGCTGTACATGCATCTCTAATTCGTGGACCCTGTTGGTGTTTTGGATGCACTGGGTGTGATGGGTTATAAGCCCCAGATGAGTGGCTCCTTCAAGTGCATACTTTGCATATTCATGAGAGTGCTAGTTGGTTTAGAGAGATTGTATACCCACTGGGAAAACTTTTTTTTGGTTTGTTCAGGTTTTCAAATTCCACAAATGCTCGAAGTTTCAAACTACATACATGTATGTATATATATCTATATTATATATATATATACATGTATGTATATACATATACATGTATGTATATATACTGTATATATGTATATAAAATTAAAAAAATGATATGAGGATTGGGGACTCATGTTCTGTCTATTGATTAACCCATTCACCGTCGGGTTTAGGCAGCATTTAAAAAAAAATTGGACTCATGTGCAAATAAAAATCAATATTAAATCAGGAATGCACTAAAGTCCCTAGCAACCATGGTTGATGGGATAGCATTGATATCGACAAACATTGTGGTCAACTTTGGGTTGCCAAGCAACGACCACAAATGATGAATATCATTTATGTAATTAGAGCCTAATGAAAGCTCTTACTTCAATATGCTAGACAATGCAACATGTGATTATATATATATTATATATTATATATAATATATATGCACACACTCATTGTATTCACAAAACTTGCATAACATATATTTTTCATTTTTTAATATTTATTTTCTGATGAAGATATTGTTATCATGTTGGTGTTGTATGAACAATTATTTATTACATCTTCATCTTCCCATAACAGGACAACAATAGCAACAAAAAACATGCATATACAAAACAACAGCCATCTAGCACACACATAGAACAGAGAGAAAAATGGAAATACCATAGAAAGTAAAATTTAAAAAAAAGTGAAGCAAAAACTAGGAAACTACGAAGTCTACCATGGTGTGGTACTTGAAAAAACAGTCCCTCTTTGTGACACACAGTGGTACTTTGCAGTGACGGCAAATAAGTGGTCGCATGGCAGTTTGAAATTCCACACATGTTTCCAACTGCTACACAGACAATACACCAAATGCTGCTGTTTTTCAGTTAGTGCTGACCAATGCCCAAGCGTGGTGTTCAGCCGGTCTGGACGCTTGTTATGAACTGAGCGAGGGCGGCCAGCATGCTGACGTGAGCAGAAGCATACCACTAGTTCCTTAGCTAGCTCCAACCGGAAGGTCAAAAAATCTCTCTTCCTGTAACCCCTGGCAAGGTGATCTGCTCTGTGGATATGAGAGTCTAGAACATAGCTGTTCAGAATGCATGCCTCAACCATATACGCAAACACCCTCTTCTGGAGAATTAGAGGAGGGACGATCAAAGGTACTAGCTGAGGACACAGTAGAAGAAGCAAGAGACGGAGCTAAAGAAATGCTGGTAGGTGAAGTTCCAGAAAGAAAAAGAGGACTAGCTAAAGGCAGAGCAGAACTTGAAGCACTAGAAGCTATTTCACTACCACTACTCTGACAAACTTGAGCATGACGAACACTCCTAGTGCTATGACTAAGCTGAACAACTGGCATGAAGGAGTGAATACTTCACTAGAAGAGGACACAGAGTGCGAGGGTAAAAATAAAGGAGGGCATGATGATGGAACAGACAATAATGATGATGGAAATAGTATAGGAGTGACTACAGCTACAGACGTCACATAAGTCATAGAACCTGATGCAGAGGTTACACAACCTACAGTTGCAGATACTGGTAGGAACAATGGAGAAGGTGATGAAGCAGCCATCACAGCAATAGGAGGGCTAGCAACAATAGATTGTGTCAGAGTTGATGAAGCTCTGTCAGCTGCCCAATCCATCGCTTCATGCATCAAACCTGAAGGGGATAAGAAATTGGCATCAAATAATTTTACCGCGGACTACCGCAACAAGGAAACTAAAAGAGCATTGTAGTTCCATGCTCTGCTTTGCTAACAACAAAACTAGCTATAGATAAACTGACTGAATACCTTCTTCATCCCTGGTATTCTCATCTCCATCTAGATAGTCACCTCGAGTGAAAGCGCTACGCTTCCTTGAAGGTAGGTCATCAGCAACTATTCTGCCAAGCGATAGCAGAGCTTCAGGGTCAACACGGCTCTAGCCAAGGTAGGATGAGATGCCATTGCCTTCTTGATCACTGCTATCATCCTCAGAAAGTCCAAAATCGTCACCCTAAACCTGAGAAATAACTTTATCCAAGGACAGTCGAAAGGCTATCTTCAACACGATTTGAAATTCTGAGTGGGTCCGACTTTTCAATATTACTACCCTAGTTACCGAGCGTCTATTGCCTTTTTATTCGGTACGATCGTAGGGGAAGAATGTAGCTAACTTTTGACCTCTATTATGTGTCTGTGAACGGTACGATCGATTTTTTATGGGTTTTAAAAATTTGATAAACAACTTTTTGCGTATATATACGCTTGTGACAGTGAGTGGGTTAAACAAGGTTGAGTCCTGTAATGTTCTCACTGCATTCCTGAGGTTTTCCTAACCCTGTCACTGTGTGACTCTGTCCAGATTCAGGTCCAGTACAGTACCAGGTCTAGTACCAGGTCTAGTGCCAGGTCTAGTACCAGGTCTAGTACCAGGTCTAGTACCAGGTCTAGTACCAGGTCTAGTACCAGGTCTAGTGCCAGGTCCAGTACCAGGTCTAGTGCCAGGTCTAGTGCCAGGTCTAGTACCAGGTCTAGTACCAGGTCCAGTACCAGGTCTAGTACCAGGTCCAGTACTAGGTCTAGTACCAGGTCTAGTACCAGTCTAGTGCCAGGTCTAGTACCAGGTCTAGTACCAGGTCTAGTGCCGGGTCTAGTGCTCAGGTCTAGTACCAGGTCTAGTACCAGGTCCAGTACCAGGTCTAGTACCAGGTCTAGTACCAGTCTAGTGCCAGGTCTAGTACCAGGTCTAGTACCAGGTCAGGTCTAGTACCAGGTCTAGTACCAGGTCTAGTACCAGGTCTAGTGCCAGGTCTAGTACCAGTACCAGGTCCAGTACCAGGTCTAGTACCAGGTCCAGTACCAGGTCTAGTACCAGGTCTAGTACCAGGTCTAGTGCCAGGTCCAGTACCAGGTCTAGTGCCAGGTCCAGTGCCAGGTCCAGTACCAGGTCTAGTACCAGGTCCAGTACCAGGTCTAGTACCAGGTCTAGTACCAGGTCTAGTACCAGGTCTAGTAACAGGTCCAGTACCAGGTCTAGTACCAGGTCCAGTACCAGGTCTAGTACCAGGTCTAGTACCAGGTCTAGTACCAGGTCTAGTGCCAGGTCTAGTACCAGGTCTAGTACCAGGTCTAGTGCCGGGTCTAGTGCTCAGGTCTAGTACCAGGTCCAGTACCAGGTCTAGTACCAGGTCTAGTATACCAGGTCCAGTACCAGGTCTAGTACCAGGTCTAGTACCAGGTCTAGTATACCAGGTCCAGTACCAGGTCTAGTACCAGGTCTAGTACCAGGTCTAGTGCCAGGTCTAGTACCAGGTCTAGTACCAGGTCTAGTACCAGGTCTAGTGCCAGGTCTAGTACCAGGTCTAGTACCAGGTCCAGTACCAGGTCTAGTGCCAGGTCTAGTGCCAGGTCTAGTACCAAGTCTAGTACCAGGTCCAGTACCAGGTCTAGTACCAGTACCAGGTCCAGTACCAGGTCTAGTACCAGGTCCAGTACCAGGTCTAGTACCAGGTCTAGTACCAGTACCAGGTCCAGTACCAGGTCTAGTACCAGGTCCAATACCAGGTCTAGTACCAGGTCTAGTACCAGGTCTAGTACCAGGTCTAGTACCAGGTCTAGTGCCAGGTCTAGTACCAGGTCTAGTACCAGGTCTAGTACCAGGTCTAGTACCAGGTCCAGTACCAGGTCTAGTACCAGGTCCAGTACCAGGTCTAGTACCAGGTCTAGTACCAGGTCTAGTACCAGGTCTAGTACCAGGTCTAGTGCCAGGTCTAGTGCCAGGTCTAGTACCAGGTCCAGTACCAGGTCTAGTACCAGGTCTAGTACCAGGTCTAGTGCCAGGTCTAGTTTCAGGTTTAGTACCAGGTCTAGTGCCAGGTCTAGTACCAGGTCTAGTACCAGGTCCAGTACCAGGTCCAGTACCAGGTCTAGTACCAGGTCCAGTACCAGGTCCAGTACCACGTCTAGTACCAGGTCCAGTACCAGGTCCAGTACCAGGTCTAGTGCCAGGTCTAGTACCAGGTCCAGTACCAGTACCAGTACCAGGTCCAGTACCAGGTCTAGTACCAGGTCTAGTGCCAGGTCCAGTACCAGGTCTAGTGCTATTACGTGTATCAGGCTACATAGGACAATAGAAAATTGTCAAGTTGGGAGGGGGGAGCGGGCATGATGGTTACGATGTGACATAATACGATTTACAAGGGGCGGCAAAATAGTTCCAACACCCTCCCCTGCCCCCATGCTACGATACTGTCTTCTAGGGTTCTGCTAATGCTAGGGCACAGTCTGCCAGGGCTGGACTAGGGCACAGTCTGTCAGTGGGCTAGGGCACAGTCTGTCAGGGCTGGGCTATGGCACAGTCTGCCAGGGCTAGGGCACAGTCTGCCAGGGCTGGGCTAGGGCACAGTCTGCCAGGGCTGGGCTAGGGCACAGTCTGCCAGGGCTGGACTAGGGCACAGTCTGCCAGGGCTGGACTAGGGCACAGTCTGCCAGGGCTGGACTAGGGCACAGTCTGCCAGGGCTGGGCTAGGGCACAGTCTGCCAGGGCTGGACTAGGGCACAGTCTGTCAGGGCTGGGCTAGGGCACAGTCTGCTAGGGCACAGTCTGTCAGGGCTGGACTAGGGCACAGTCTGTCAGGGCTGGACTAGGGCACAGTCTGCCAGGGCTGGGCTAGGGCACAGTCTGCCAGGGCTGGACTAGGGCACAGTCTGCCAGGGCTGGACTAGGGCACAGTCTGCCAGGGCTGGACTAGGGCACAGTCTGCCAGGGCTGGACTAGGGCACAGTCTGCCAGGGCTGGACTAGGGCACAGTCTGTCAGGGTTGGGCTAGGGCACAGTCTGCCAGGGCACAGTCCATCTGGCTAGCGCAACTTTTCCTCTTTCTTGTTGTTGTTGAGGTAAGTAAGTGTGAGGCTCTTGGCACCAGCTTGGGTTGTTTTTAATCTTCTATTGTGCGTAGTGATCACCATGACTCAAAATAACTTCTCCATACTATATAAGCCCGTCGGCTATTCTATAAGGTCAAACTCTTTGGCACAACTCAGAAACTGTGGCATAGACAATAGCTGTTGTCTTCCTGGTCAAGGTCTGGTGATCCACCACTCAAGGTCAGATGATCCATCACTTTCTTCACCTTGCAAAGCCCCACCAGAGCGTGTGCTCTCCATTTGTTGCCCTCCCTTGGACTATGTGGTATGCACAGCTGGACAGTTCAAGAGGTTTTGAGCAGGTGCATGGTCTAATTAAGATGCGTGGGACATGTATGCACTACATGCACTAGGTAAAGGACTATGAGGTATGTGGAAGTTATGGAGCACTTGGGTTGGGACATCTCCCTGTTCCTGTTCTCCAAGACTTGTGTCTGATTTAGCATAGCAATTAAGAATAGCATATGTTGTGACTTCCCACTCACCCGTATTTTTTTAATCCCTCCCTCTTCCTCAATCTCCTCCCCCCTGCCTCCCTCCTCTCCACTTCCCCCCCCCCCCCTCCTCCCTGCCTCCTCCTCTCCCGCCCACTCATCCCTGGTGTTGAAGTTCTACATTAAAGACACGAAGAGCAGCAATGGCACGTTTGTGAATGAGAACCGCCTCAGTCCCTCGGGGGAGGAGAGTGGAGCTGTGGAGCTCAAGTCACGCGACGTAGTCCAGTTTGGGGTTAACGTCAACGTGGACAAGAAAGGTAAGCTGATGGTGGTAATGGTGATGGTGGTGTTGATGGAGGTGGTGGCGGAGGTGGTGGTGTTGGTGGAGGTGGAGGTGATGGTGGTGGTGTTGGTTGAAGTGGTGGTGGTGTTGGTGGTGGAGGAGGTGGTGGTGGTGGTGGTGTTGGTGGAGGTGGTGGTGGTGGAGGAGGTGGTGATGATGGTGTTGGTGGTGGTGGTGGAGGTGATGTTGGTGGAGGAGGTGGTGGTGATGGAGGTGATGTTGGTGGAGGAGGTGGTGGTGATGGAGGTGGTGGTGTTGGTGGAGGTGGTGGAGGAGGTGGTGGTGGTGGAGGTGGTGGTGGAGGTGATGTTGGTGGTGATGGTGGTGGAGGTGGTGATGGTGGTGGAGGTGGTGATGGTGGAGGTGTTGGAAGACTGAGGGAAGCAGCAAAGGTCTGTGCAGGTGTTTCCTTCTATGCATTGTCTTCTATGCATAATTAGCAAAGGTTTGGAGGGGACAAGAGGTTGGTTGTAGTCAACAAGGGCAGCTTTGTTTGGGAGGTGTAGTAACAGAGAGGAAGACAAACATAGCTTCCAATTATTGCAAGCAAGAAGAAACCATTGACTTAATTATTGTGTGTGTGTTTGTGTGTTTGTGTGTTATGTGTGTATATATGTGTGTGTATGTTGTGTGTGTGTGTGTTTGTGTGTTATGTGTGTATATATGTGCGTGTATGTTGTGTGTCTGTGTGTGTCGGGTGTGTGTTGTGTGTGTGTGTGTGTGTGTGTATGTTGTGTGTGTGTGTGTGTGTTTTATAAAACCATTGTTTAGTTCATATATTTTAGTTCATATTATTATTATTATTATTTTTAGAAATGATATTTTCAAACTGTTCCTATTATAGGAATGCAAATGCAATGAGCTGCGGTTTAGTATGAGAATCAGCTGCACTGATGCAAGCAATCAAAAGCTACACAACGCCATGTCTCTCTGTGACGTCTACATCAAAACCTGCAGCACAGAAAAACCAATCAGGTAGCATCTCCTTTCACGAGGTGGAATGATTCGGGTGCTTCCTGGCTTACCAGGAAGGTGCTTGTATAGCCTTCCTCAGCAGAAGAGCTCCAGAAACAACAGCAAAGGCCAGGAAAGCTCCAGTTGCGATCACGTCAGCCTCTTCCTTTTTTTCTTGCTCACCATGTCTATCTGGAAGTGAAGTTTCCTTAATGGTGTAAGTAGCTGTCTACTGGGCATGTGCAGGTCAGCAAGTGTGGCATTTAGCGTGCGTGGTTCATGTTTAATTTGCGAACGATATCCAAATTTTCATCTGGTGGTCAATTGGTCGAAGGAGCCAAGGAGAAGAGGAAATTACGAGACATGGCTGTTGTGTGTGCAGTGTTGTGTGTGTGCAGTGCTATAGCTTCATGTGATGTGGAGTAGTTCCACAGCTTGTTGGTGCAGCTTCATCATGTGATGTGGAGTAGTTCCACAGCTTGTGGGTGCAGCTTCATCATGTGATGTGGAGCAGTTCCACAGCTTGTAGGTGCAGCTTCATCATGTGATGTGGAGTAGTTCCACAGCTTGTGGGTGCAGCTTCATCATGTGATGTGGAGTAGTTCCACAGCTTGTGGGTGCAGCTTCATCATGTGATGTGGAGCAGTTCCACAGCTTGTGGGTGGAGCTTCATCATGTGATGTGGAGCAGTTCCACAGCTTGTGGGTGGAGCTTCATCATGTGATGTGGAGTAGTTCCACAGCTTGTGGGTGCAGCTTCATCATGTGATGTGGAGTAGTTCCACAGCTTGTGGGTGGAGCTTCATCATGTGATGTGGAGTAGTTCCACAGCTTGTGGGTGCAGCTTCATCATGTGATGTGGAGTAGTTCCACAGCTTGTGGGTGCAGCTTCATCATGTGATGTGGAGCAGTTCCACAGCTTGTGGGTGCAGCTTCATCATGTGATGTTGAGTAGTTCCACAGCTTGTGGGTGCAGCTTCATCATGTGATGTGGAGTAGTTCCACAGCTTGTGGGTGCAGCTTCATCATGTGATATGGAGTAGTTCCACAGCTGGTGTGCTAGCTTCATCATGTGATGTGGAGCAGTTCCACAGCTTGTGGGTGCAGCTTCATCATGTGATGCGGAGTACATGTGTAGTTTCACAGCTTGTGGGTGGAGCTTCATCATGTGATGTGGAGCATTTCCACAGCTTGTGGGTGCAGCTTCATCATGTGATGTGGAGCAGTTCCACAGCTTGTGGGTGCAGCTTCATCATGTGATGTGGAGTAGTTCCACAGCTTGTGGGTGCAGCTTCATCATGTGATGTGGAGAGTAGTTCCACAGCTTGTTGGTGCAGCTTCATCATGTGATGTGGAGTAGTTCCACAGCTTGTGGGTGCAGCTTCATCATGTGATGTGGAGCAGTTCCACAGCTTGTGGGTGCAGCTTCATCATGTGATGTGGAGCAGTTCCACAGCTTGTGGGTGCAGCTTCATCATGTGATGTGGAGCAGTTCCACAGCTTGTGGGTGCAGCTTCATCATGTGATGTTGAGTAGTTCCACAGCTTGTGGGTGCAGCTTCATCATGTGATGTGGAGTAGTTCCACAGCTTGTGGGTGCAGCTTCATCATGTGATATGGAGTAGTTCCACAGCTGGTGTGCTAGCTTCATCATGTGATGTGGAGCAGTTCCACAGCTTGTGGGTGCAGCTTCATCATGTGATGCGGAGTACATGTGTAGTTTCACAGCTTGTGGGTGGAGCTTCATCATGTGATGTGGAGCATTTCCACAGCTTGTGGGTGCAGCTTCATCATGTGATGTGGAGCAGTTCCACAGCTTGTGGGTGCAGCTTCATCATGTGATGTGGAGTAGTTCCACAGCTTGTGGGTGCAGCTTCATCATGTGATGTGGAGAGTAGTTCCACAGCTTGTTGGTGCAGCTTCATCATGTGATGTGGAGTAGTTCCACAGCTTGTGGGTGCAGCTTCATCATGTGATGTGGAGCAGTTCCACAGCTTGTGGGTGCAGCTTCATCATGTGATGTGGAGCAGTTCCACAGCTTGTGGGTGCAGCTTCATCATGTGATGTGGAGCAGTTCCACAGCTTGTGGGTGCAGCTTCATAATGTGATGTTGAGTAGTTCCACAGCTTGTGGGTGCAGTTTCATCATGTGATGTGGAGCAGTTCCACAGCTTGTGGGTGCAGCTTCATCATGTGATGTGGAGCAGTTCCACAGCTTGTGGGTGCAGCTTCATCATGTGATGTTGAGTAGTTCCACAGCTTGTGGGTGCAGCTTCATCTTGTGATGTGGAGTAGTTCCACAGCTTGTGGGTGCAGCTTCATCATGTGATGTTGAGTAGTTCCACAGCTTGTGGGTGCAGCTTCATCATGTGATGTGGGTAGTTCCACAGCTTGTGGGGTGCATGTTCTGCAGCAAAGACTGCTGTGTTACACACATCCATGGCTGGAGACCAGCTGCCCTCCTTGCTAGACTTGTGTGTATTTGTGTGTGTTCACGTGTGTGAGTGGGGAAGTATTTGCTCCGAGTGCCGTGTTGATGGAAGCATTAGTCAGCGAGTTTAGCTCGTATCAAGTCAACACTCTGATGCCCTGTCAGCCATGCCTCTATCGCTCCTCTCTCTCTCCCTCTCATCCTCTCTCTCTTCTCCTGTCCTTTTCCTCCACTCACTCTTCTCTAATTCTCTCTTCTTCCTCTCTCTCACTCTCTCTATCTCTCCCCTCTTTTTAAAATGGCTCCTCGTCGTACCGTAACTAAAGAACACAACGGGAATGTGAGGTGCTCCAATGCCTTGCGGCCCGAGCGTCCAACAGGAATGGGAGGTGCTCCAATGCCTTGCGGCCCGAGCGTCTGACATTATCAATGCTTGGTCCAGTGGCTCCACCAACGAATGAAAATGCCTTGTGCCCGAGTGTCTGACATTATCAATGCTTGGTCCAGTGGCTCCACCAACGAATGTAATCATAGCACAGACTCATAGAAATTAGACCTCAAAGGGGGAAAATAAAACCCAACTGTCTGATGGACTCATTGATCTTTTTTGTTGACTAGGGTATCCTTTGAGTTAATAATTGCATCTCTTGTGGCTGCACTTATGACAGATTTAGTGCCAGCATTTGAAAGGTGTCGTTTTTTGTTTTTATAATGCTAGGAATCTTTTTGTGATGGAAGTTGTTATAGAGTCTGCTTCTGTTGTGATGGGAATGGCCTTAGAGTCTGCTTCTGTTGTGTTGGGAATGGCCTTAGAGTCTGCTTCTGTTGTGATGGGAATGGCTTTAGAGTCTGCTTCTGTTGTGTTGGGAATGGCTTTAGAGTCTGCTTCTGTTGTGTTGGGAATGGCCTTAGAGTCTGCTTCTGTTGTGTTGGGAATGGCCTTAGAGTCTGCTTCTGTTGTGTTGGGAATGGCCTTAGAGTCTGCTTCTGTTGTGTTGGGAATGGCCTTAGAGTCTGCTTCTGTTGTGTTGGGAATGGCCTTAGAGTCTGCTTCTGTTGTGTTGGGAATGGCCTTAGAGTCTGCTTCTGTTGTGTTGGGAATGGCCTTAGAGTCTGCTTCCGTTGTCATGGGAATGGCCTTAGAGTCTGCTTCTGTTGTGATGGGAATGGCCTTAGAGTCTGCTTCTGTTGTGTTGGGAATGGCCTTAGAGTCTGCTTCTGTTGTGATGGGAATGGCCTTAGAGTCTGCTTCTGTTGTGTTGGGAATGGCCTTAGAGTCTGCTTCTGTTGTCATGGGAAAGGCCTTAGAGTCTGCTTCTGTTGTCATGGGAATGGCCTTAGAGTCTGCTTCTGTTGTGTTGGGAATGGCCTTAGAGTCTGCTTCTGTTGTGATGGGAATGGCCTTAGAGTCTGCTTCTGTTGTGTTGGGAATGGCCTTAGAGTCTGCTTCTGTTGTGTTGGGAATGGCCTTAGAGTCTGCTTCTGTTGTCATGGGAATGGCCTTAGAGTCTGCTTCTGTTGTGTTGGGAATGGCCTTAGAGTCTGCTTCTGTTGTGATGGGAATGGCCTTAGAGTCTGCTTCTGTTGTCATGGGAATGGCCTTAGAGTCTGCTTCTGTTGTGTTGGGAATGGCCTTAGAGTCTGCTTTTCTGTTGTCATGGGAATGGCCTTAGAGTCTGCTTCTGTTGTGTTGGGAATGGCCTTAGAGTCTGCTTCTGTTGTGTTGGGAATGGCCTTAGAGTCTGCTTCTGTTGTCATGGGAATGGCCTTAGAGTCTGCTTCTGTTGTGTTGGGAATGGTCTTAGAGTCTGCTTCTGTTGTGATGGGAATGGCCTTAGAGTCTGCTTCTGTTGTGATGGGAATGGCCTTAGAGTCTGCTTCTGTTGTGATGGGAATGGCCTTAGAGTCTGCTTCTGTTGTCATGGGAATGGCCTTAGAGTCTGCTTCTGTTGTGTTGGGAATGGCCTTAGAGTCTGCTTCTGTTGTCATGGGAATGGCCTTAGAGTCTGCTTCGGTTGTGTTGGGAATGGCCTTAGAGTCTGCTTCTGTTGTGTTGGGAATGGCCTTAGAGTCTGCTTCTGTTGTCATGGGAATGGCCTTAGAGTCTGCTTCTGTTGTGTTGGGAATGGCCTTAGAGTCTGCTTCTGTTGTGTTGGGAATGGCCTTAGAGTCTGCTTCTGTTGTGTTGGGAATGGCCTTAGAGTCTGCTTCTGTTGTGATGGGAATGGCCTTAGAGTCTGCTTCTGTTGTGTTGGGAATGGCCTTAGAGTCTGCTTCTGTTGTGTTGGGAATGGCCTTAGAGTCTGCTTCTGTTGTGTTGGGAATGGCCTTAGAGTCTGCTTCTTAGAGTCTGCTTCTGTTGTGATGGGAATGGCTTTAGAGTCTGCTTCTGTTGTGTTGGGAATGGCCTTAGAGTCTGCTTCTGTTGTGTTGGGAATGGCCTTAGAGTCTGCTTCTGTTGTCATGGGAATGGCCTTAGAGTCATGGGAATGGCCTTAGAGTCTGCTTCTGTTGTGATGGGAATGGCCTTAGAGTCTGCTTCTGTTGTGTTGGGAATGGCCTTAGAGTCTGCTTCTGTTGTGTTGGGAATGGCCTTAGAGTCTGCTTCTGTTGTCATGGGAATGGCCTTAGAGTCTGCTTCTGTTGTGTTGGGAATGGCCTTAGAGTCTGCTTCTGTTGTCATGGGAATGGCCTTAGAGTCTGCTTCTGTTGTCATGGGAATGGCCTTAGAGTCTGCTTCTGTTGTGATGGGAATGGCCTTAGAGTCTGCTTCTGTTGTGTTGGGAATGGCCTTAGAGTCTGCTTCTGTTGTGATGGGAATGGCCTTAGAGTCTGCTTCTGTTGTGTTGGGAATGGCCTTAGAGTCTGCTTCTGTTGTGATGGGAATGGCCTAGAGTCTGCTTCTGTTGTGATGGGAATGGCCTTGGAGTCTGCTTCTGTTGTCATGGGAATGGCCTTAGAGTCTGCTTCTGTTGTGTTGGGAATGGCCTTAGAGTCTGCTTCTGTTGTGATGGGAATGGCCTTAGAGTCTGCTTCTGTTGTGTTGGGAATGGCCTTAGAGTCTGCTTCTGTTGTCATGGGAATGGCCTTAGAGTCTGCTTCTGTTGTGATGGGAATGGCCTTAGAGTCTGCTTCTGTTGTCATGGGAATGGCCTTAGAGTCTGCTTCTGTTGTGTTGGGAATGGCCTTAGAGTCTGCTTCTGTTGTCATGGGAATGGCCTTAGAGTCTGCTTCTGTTGTCATGGGAATGGCCTTAGAGTCTGCTTCTGTTGTGTTGGGAATGTCCTTAGAGTCTGCTTCTGTTGTCATGGGAATGGCCTTAGAGTCTGCTTCTGTTGTGTTGGGAATGGCCTTAGAGTCTGCTTCTGTTGTGTTGGGAATGGCCTTAGAGTTGTATGTGTGTAGAAATCCGAAGTTGGTTGATCAGGTCTTGGATAGTTGTGAGATATTTTATTGGCTGCTACTGAAGGCAGGAGGCTGTTGGTATTCCTGAATCATTCCACCAAACTCTGACTAGATGTAGATCAATTAGGAAGATATGTGCTACTTCTCCCCCACTAAATTTAACGGCGATCGTGTTCCGTCCCCCTCCCCCCCTCCCCCCCAAAAAAAATTGCATTTCAGTTGTTACCTACAATAATTATGTTTCATCATTAATCTTTACATTATTTCTCCTCTCTCTCCTCTATCTCTCTCCTCTATCTCTCTCCTCTCTCTCTCTCCTCTCTCTCCTCTGTCTCTCCCCTCTCTCTCCTCTCTCTCGTCTCTCTCTCTCCTCTCTGTCCTCTATCTCTCTCCTCTCTGTCCTCTATCTCTCCCCTCTCTCTCCTCTCTCTCCTCTATCTCTCCTCTATCTCTCCTCTATCTCTCCTCTCTCTCCTCTATCTCTCTCCTCTCTCTCCTCTATCTCTCTCCTCTCTCTCCTCTATCTCTCTCCTCTCTCTCTATCTCTCCTCTATCTCTCTCCTCTCTCTCTATCTCTCCTCTTTCTCTCCTCTATCTCTCTCCTCTCTCTCTCTATCTCTCTCCTCTATCTCTCTCCTCTCTCTCCTCTATCTCTCTCCTCTCTCTCCTCTTTCTCTCCTCTATCTCTCTCCTCTATCTCTCTCCTCTCTCTCCTCTATCTCTCTCCTCTCTATCCTCTATCTCTCTCCTCTCTGTCCTCTATCTCTCTCCTCTCTGTCCTCTATCTCTCTCCTCTCTGTCCTCTATCTCTCCTCTATCTCTCCTCTCTCTCTCCTCTATCTCTCTCCTCTATCTCCTCTCTCTCTCCTTTTCCTCTCTCTCATACTTATTAACACACACACATACACGCTCTCATAATAATAAAACAACTAGATGGCCAGAGGCAAAAATAGGACTGGCCACCTGGGTACATTAGTTGAATCAGTTTCTTCCCTTTGTTCTGGTTGTTCATGGATGCCAGGGGTGAGCATCTAGCTGCCTTCAAACAGGAGAGTTATTGTGTCCTTTGTTGAGAGGTTCTTTAGTGCTTTGAAGCGTGCATTGTTAGGTACATGGATGCCTTCTAAAACAAACTTCCATAGTGATGAAGTATGCTGTACTGGGTTTCCTTCTCTCTCATACACTCTCACCTCACCTCATCGCACTCGACCATTCTCCACTTGACACTTTTGTATGTAATGAGAGGTGCACTCACACTCCTTCTCTCCACTCTCTCTCTCCTCCCCCCCCCCACACACACTCCCTCTCATATTCTTTTGTGTACTTTCTCTTTCTCTCCACTCTCTCTCTCCTCCCTTTCTCTTCCCCCCCTCACACAAAATATAGAAGGGGGCAGAACAAAATCCCTCCCCCGACCAACTATACCTGTTCCATTGTCAAGTAGCATCATGGCAAATATAACACACACTGTGTGTATTTGAAACAACCCAAGGACAATAAGAACACCTTTTGTTGGCTACTCTCAGACATTGACTTAATTGAAATCTCCATGACTACATGCTAGTCAGGTTACCCACCTTGTATGGCTTCATCCTGGCCTGGATAGTGGGACATCGCCTTTATTGGAAATGGCCACAGATGGTGTATGGTTTAGCCACAGCTAGAAAGCTGCCCAGGTAGCCAAGATCTTGGATGGTAGCTAATGCCATTGTCGGCAATAATTTAGTGTCTTTTAGCACTGGCCAGTACTTCATTATGCTTTATAATAGCAATTCTGTACAAGCTGCAGTTTGGCTTTAAAATCGGCTCCACTGAAGAAGTAAGCAATCATAAGTCACGTGTTGCTGCGTTGTGTCGTGTCCGCAACAAAACTTACAGCAACGTCAGCGAAGGAATCCGACCGGGTGCGTCTCCTTTCTCAAGAGCGAAGGCATTCAGAGAGTCGCTCCGGGTAAGCGCAGCCGCCCGTGCAGCTTTGCTTCGAAGAAGGGCTTCCAAAGAAGTCCAAGAAGGGAGGGAATGACTGCAGTTGCGATCGTGATCGATTAAAAAATAATTGTTACATTTTGTTGGCTCCCCCGTCAATCTGAAGTGAAGTCGTAGGAGATGCCCTCTGGGCCTCTTTTTTTGTTGTAATAAAAAATAAGCGGGAAAATATCTGTACTTTTTATAAATTTGGGGGAAAAAGGAGGAAAAAAAAGTTGCACTGACCGGGAATTGAACCCGGGCCTCCCGCGTGGCAGGCGAGAATTCTACCACTGAACCATCAGTGCTCCGTGAAATACCTCCCTACCAGTTCGAGTAAGATGTTAAATTCCAGATATGCGAGGTCGTCATTACCCCCATAGGTGGGAGGGTGGGGGTGTCATCGAGTTACCCCTGGCCCCCCAAGTCTTAGCCCTTGAAGTTGTAGCGGGTCTGAGAAAACAAACAAACAATGCCATTCTATTGGTTGGTGTAGGATGGTCGAGGAGCCTACTGGGCATGTGCAGGTTAAAAAAATCTGGTGTTTAGCGCATATTATTATTTCTTTGCGAAGGAGCACAGCCTTGCGCCTCAGCCTCATGGCGTTGGATCAGTTTGGGAAAACACGTGCAATTTACAAGCATCGACCTCCGATAATTGAAAACAGCTGGTTGGAAACAGCTGGTTGACAACAGCTGGCTTGAGAGGGACTTGAGGTCGAACCAGCAAGAAGGTTGCAGGTGGAAGTTGGATGTGGTGCCTGTAGGACCCTCCCATCGGATAAAACTGTCATTCTGTACATATTATGAGAACTTCTTAAAAACACAACCCCACCAGAGGAGTTGGAGTCAGCCTCTGTTCTCTCTCTGTGTCTTTCTCTCATTCTGTGCACCGTTTTCTCCACAGGCTACTTAGAGTCGAGCCTTCCTAGATATTTCATTAGAGGTTTAAAGGTCTAATTACCACAGAGCAGCAATTTTTGGAATCTGACAGTGTGTGCGAGCCGTCATGGTGACACCGACGCTTAAATGGAGCAAGCGGGTGACGATGGGAACTTTGACGCCAATTTATTCACAGGAAGACAAAACAAATTGCGCCAGTTTGGCCGAGGATGCGACGAGTGCTCTTATTTAATTGCCAAGCGAAGCCCAGGCTAGAAGTGGTGGTATACTACAACAGGAAGTGTCTGGTAAACTACAGGAAGTGTCTGGTATACTACAGTAAGTGTCTGGTACGTATACTACAGGAAGTGTCTGGTATACTACAGGAAGTGTCTGGTATACTACAGGAAGTTCCGGTGTACTACAGGATGTCTGGTAAACTACAGGTAGTGTCTGGTATACTACAGGGAGTGTCTGGTGTACTACAGGAAGTGTCTGGTGTACTACAGGAAGTGTCTGGTGTACTACAGGAAGTGTCTGGCGTACTACAGGAAGTGTCTGGTGTACTACAGGAAGTGTCTGGCGTACTACAGGAAGTGTCTGGTGTACTTGGTGTACTACAGGAAGTGTCTGGTGTACTACAGGAAGTGTCTGGCGTACTACAGGAAGCATCTGGTATACTACAGGAAGTGATGTAATGAGATTCATCGCGTGACAATCCCACAAACCTAATACACACACACACACAACACACAAGTTTGCATGTCATTGCTTATGAGCTGGGCCACATGGAGCCAGCTGGTGAGAGCGGTGGAGTGCAGCTCTCTGTTGGTGCAGAGATGGAAGCTTATGGTAATCAAGCAGCATCTTCAAGTAACTAATTTTCCTGCAAGTGTAGAGAGGAGCCACATGAGGAAACCTTGTGATCACCAACATGGAGTAATACGCTGGGTTTCTTTCAGCAATTTACCCAAGGGGGTGGGAGAAGGCTAAAAAGGGGGGGGGGGGGAGGGGGCAGAGTGTCACGTTGTATCTAGGTCTGTGGGTTTGCTCCCCCAGAAAGAAAGGGACTCCTAAAAAGGGCAATTCTGTTCAATCTAGGAGTGTATTTACACTTACCACTCTTACCACTCTGTAGAAATTCTTTCAGTATTCACCAAAAATAGCTGAACATTTGAAGGAGGTCCGATGTGTACTCAACATGCCCGAGTTAAAACTCATCAAGCCATTGGACACACGTTGGTTGTCTCATGAACGATGGGTAGAAACAGTGCGAGGGAACTGCAGTGCAATTATTCTTGATCTCTATGACATCTGGGAACACACACACGAGCCAGAAGCTTTGGGAATAAGTACAGTTTTGAGTAAGCAGTCCACAGTTCCGGCTCTACTTCTCCTTGATTGTGTCTTGCCTCAAGTAGAGCAACTTAGCAAAACTCTTCAAATGGAAAACCTTGATCTAACTATCATATCCTCTCTTGTTGACACAACTTGACATACACTTCAGGGTTACATTTAGAAAATTGTCCAAGGGGGGGGGGGGCAACTGGAGGAATATGGATATTAAGGGAGGGCATGATGTCAAGCACTTATCAACATCAATAAGAATTTTAATTCCAGGGGGGCGTAAAGGTTCCAAGGGGGGGGAAGCTGTTCCGCCCTCCTAATGAAACCCTGCACTTGATGACACACTGTTACCTGCTGCTAACTGGGTACAGGAGTTGAGGGACATTGAAGAAAGTCTGAAGGAAGTCGATGGTGAAGATTTGGTGGACTTGATCAGTCCTTATGGAGTGGCCATAACAGCAGACACCCTTGAAGGTGAAGAATACTCTAAACCAGCCCTCAAAGCACCTGAGATTCACACTGAATGGAAGACCTTCTCATAGTGCATGAGATTCGCACTGAATGGAAGACGATCCAACACTACTTCACTCAAAAGCCAAAGGAAGATTTAGCATCACAATTGCAAGAACTGGTGACCATGAAATGCTCATAACAATGTTTCCCGACCTAAAACACTTTGGCTAACATCTTCTATCAATTCCTGTTGGCACTGCGTCTATTAAATAAAGTTTAGATTAAGATAATTAAAACCTAGTTGAGGAATCGCATTGGAGAAACAAACCTCTCTATTTAATATAAATCGCTAAAGAATCACCACAAACATTATCTGATGATGATTTAGACAGCATTGTAAATTCTCAATGAACTCTCAGTAGACATAATAACATGACAATAACCTCAATACTCGACTTGAGAAATTGTATAATCTCTCGACATTTCGACTAGATGCTCTCTAGCCTTCATCCTGTATTGTGGAATAGAGGACTTGTTACGTGATTCCCCCACCCCAGGAAAGAAACCTTGCTGTAGTTGGCAAGACGTTTCTTGATTATTAGGAACTTACTCTTCAAGTTTTGACTAAAGGTAGGTTCACAACACGACGCTGGCCGTGTGTTGCGTTCCATGTATTCAATTGATCTTTGACCCTCGAATCGCACTCAACAAAGACGGACACTGATTGGTCCGATGTGACGCTGGATTAGAACTTTTTTCTAATCCAGCGTCTGAAACGCAGTGTCGGACCAATCAGAACATCGCATGTCGGCCGTGGTTTGGGTCGAAAGTCAATTGACAAAATGCAATGCAATGCAATGCAACACCCGGCCAACTTCGTGTTGTGAACCAGCCGTAAGTACATGGACAACAAGAAATAGGGTGTGGCAGGTTTATTAAGCTGTGTTGCCTAGGTGATAAACTTAGCACTCCCCCCTAGGGGCCTAGTGCATGTCGGCTAGGTTCACTGTGAGACAGGTAAGCCACACCCACCAGCAGCAGTCGTCTCGCGGGCCAGGGTAGGGCCCGGGTAAAGCAAGTGGTCGGCTGCTGGCTCGGGGAAAGGCAAAAATATTTAGTTTTAAAGATCCCCCCCTGCATTTTTTAATTCAGGGGTACGAGTTCCACCAGGCACTGATCTGTGTGGCAGAGATATTACACTGCAGGAAGAATGAATACATTCCACACTTATTGTGCCATTGTGTTTCTGAGCAAGGACGCTGCATAGCTATACATGGCATGCATGTTGCCATCTACAACCACTCCATTCACACCTCAGCAAGGGTTCAGGGTTCAGTCAAGATGTATAACAGGCAGGCAGCAAGGGTTCGGGGTTCAGTCAAGATGTATAACAGGCAGGCAGCAAGGGTTCGGGGTTCAGTCAAGATGTATAATAGGCAGGCAGCAAGGGTTCAGGGTTCAGCCAAGATGTATAATAGGCAGGCAGCAAGGGTTCAGGGTTCAGTCAAGATGTATAATAGGCAGGCAGCAAGGGTTCAGGGTTCAGTCAAGATGTATAATAGGCAGGCAGCAAGGGTTCAGGGTTCAGTCAAGATGTATAATAGGCAGGCAACAAGGGTTCAAGGTTCAGTCAAGATGTATAATAGGCAGGCAGCAAGGGTTCAGGGTTCAGTCAAGATGTATAATAGGCAGGCAGCAAGGGTTCAGGGTTCAGTCAAGATGTATAATAGGCAGGCAGCAAGGGTTCAGGGTTCAGTCAAGATGTATAATAGGCAGGCAGCAAGGGTTCAGGGTTCAGTCAAGATGTATACATCAAGGGTTCAGTCAAGATGTATAATAGGCAGGCAGCAAGGGTTCAGGGTTCAGTCAAGATGTATAATAGGCAGGCAGCAAGGGTTCAGGGTTCAGTCAAGATGTATAATAGGCAGGCATCAAGGGTTCAGTCAAGATGTATAATAGGCAGGCAGCAAGGGTTCAGGGTTCAGTCAAGATGTATAATAGGCAGGCAGCAAGGGTTCAGTCAAGATGTATAATAGGCAGGCAGCAAGGGTTCAGTCAAGATGTAATAGGCAGGCAGCAAGGGTTCAGGGTTCAGTCAAGATGTATAATAGGCAGGCAGCAAGGGTTCAGGGTTCAGTCAAGATGTATAATAGGCAGGCAGCAAGGGTTCAAGGTTCAGTCAAGATGTATTAGGCAGGCAGCTAGGGTTCAGGGTTCAGTCAAGATGTATAATAGGCAGGGTGGTGGGGCATGTTTGGCATGCCAGAAATGTTCATATATATATATATGCTAGTATTATACGTGTAGACCATATTCCATTACATAGAATAGCTTATATTTGGCTGGTCTGGTGATTTCCTCTCTCCCTCCGAGCCAAGTTCTGTTGTTGTGCATGGCTTTATTCTCCCCCCCCCATGCTTGTTGGCAGTGACTCATGGCTGTATCATAGCAACAGTGAAGCTGTACATGAATGAGGTGGAAGTGTCTGGCCAGGAGCCTCCAGTGCTGCAAGTCATGCATATCCTGCAGGTGCGTAGTGTGTGTCTGTGGAGGTGTGTGTGAGGGTGTGTGTGATGGATGGGGAGGGGAGGGGGGGGGGGGGAATATGTGATGAAGTGGGCGGTGAGTATGTAGTGTGTGTGCATACGTATGTTGTGTGTGTAGTGTGTATTGTGTAGTGCGTGCATACGTATGTTGTGTGTGTAGTGTGATGTGTGTGTATGTGTATAGTGTGTAGTGCGTGCATGTGTATGTTGTGTGTGTAGTGTGTATGTCTATGTGTGATGTGTGTGTGTGCACCCAATACATCATGTGTACACATCATACAAGTACACGTGAGGATGTGTGGGGTGTGGGATGGGCCATATTTCCCCCTTATTCCCGCGTCACCACCTGCCGGCCCCTCCCCCTATGTTGCAAGCTGACGTGCAGTCGCTACGCGCTGGCCACCTGCAAGGACTAGTGTAGAGAAAGAAAACCATGGGGCACTGATATGTGCGGCCCAATGGCCGACACACCCACTATTTGCAATGTGTGGTGTTGTAATGGGTGCAGTGTATGTAGTATGATAATCTTTACTATCCATGAACAGCATTAAATATTGCCACAGCCCTCAATATGAGACACCACTGCAGATTATACTTAGGCATATTCAGAATGTCCAAAATCCCAGCAGATTTAAATATCTGGGGAAGAACGAACGAACGTAATCATCTGCCCTCCACGGCTTCACCGTAGACACTTGGAATGCATTTTAATGTCATCAACTGATTGTCCAGATTTGAGTTCTTCAGCAACCCAGCGCAGTCAGGATATATACCTCATAACTTCCTTACAGTTGAGTCTGGAACTACAGGTCCACAGGTACCTTTGCAAAGTGCTGCACAGCAGCTGCTGGTCCAGAAGTACGCACACTTGCCAACGCTAAAATTCTTTTTCCAACCGCGTGCTTGACCACATATATACTCAAGTTTTAGCGCCTAATGAAACACTACGTTGCATAGAGTAGGGCTTCCTCTAGCCACTGGTGCTAATTTCAGCTCTCTAGCACTTGGCAATCTGAGGAAAACGTGTTCCTAATTCAGGCACTCGGGTTTTGAGGTACACCCACTTTAGCTCCAGTAACTTAGGTACGGTTATAGCTATGAAAAATGGTTTAGTATCTAAAGAGAGCACACAGAGAGACCTATCTTTTGAGCTATATATCAAGTGCATACCATGAAGTTTGCAGAATCTACTGAGCTCTAAAGTTGTAACCACAGGTAAAAAAAATAAAAAAATAAAAAATGCAACTTAAAAACGACCATACTCTGATAACCTTGAAAATGCTCTAAAATCATCGAGTGTCTGTAACCACTCCCCATTCACAGGTTGTGCAACGGAACCACTCCCCATTCACAGTTGTATAACCAAGCTACTGGTTCTTGTGTGTGCAGTGAGAAGTTACACATCGTGTTTGCCACTGATGCTTGCGTTTCAGCAAACAAAATCTCAACTGACGTCACATTTCCTTCTAGAGGTCTTCTACAAAAATCAACTTCACACTCGCTGTTGCACCAGCTGTGAATGGAAGTGGTTGCAGACACTGGGTTTAGACGACTTTCAACCTGGGCACAGTTTTTAAAGGAGGACTACACTGTCATCGCTGTACAGAGCACATCGTTGGAAAGCTCTTGAAATGAGCTATCTTCTGGTACTAAGGGATAGACTTATCATCACTGTACAGACCTACTAGCCTTCGTAAAGCACATCGTTGGAAAGCTCTTGAAATGAGCTATCTTCAGGTAGTAAGGGAATATACTTGTCATCACTGTACAGGCCTACTAGCCTTCGTAAAGCACATCGTTGGAAAGCTCTTGAAATGAGCTATCTTCTGGCACTAAGGGAATATACTTGTCATCACTGTACAGGCCTACTAGCCTTCGTAAAGCACACCATTGGAAAGCTCTTGAAATTAGCTATCTTCTGGCACTAAGGGAATAGATTTATCATCGCTGTACAGACCTAGCCTTCGTAAAGCACATCGTGAAAGCTCTTGAAATGAGCTATCTTCTGATCTTCTGACACTAAGGGAATATACTTGTCGTCACTGTACAGATCTACTAGCCTTCGTAAAGCACATCGTTGGAAAGGTCTTGAAATGAGCTATCTTCTGGTACTAAGGGAATAGACTCATCATTGTACTAGCCTACGTAAAGCACATCGTTGAAAGCTACCAAAATTAATTGCAAAGACAAAAAAGTAAAGATGGTTACAAATTTCGGAAACCAAAAAAGCACACCCAACAACAACAACAACAACAACAACAACAACAACAACAACAACAACAGTGTTTCTCTTCCTGAGGGAGTGGCAATTGTCTGTTCACTTCTTGGTGGTAGTGAAAATGTGTGGCAGAAGCTTTTTAAATCGGCTCAGCAGCCTGCACGCACAAGCGTGCTTATTATTATGACGACCTTTTACCAATTAATGTGTAGTGTAGTAGCAAAATCGTTGGAAGACACAGAGTCCTGTGGTGCCACAGTTGTCACGAGTGTGCTCGTGGTAAGTAAGTTATGGGATGGAGAAAATGCGATTAGATAGAAACATAGATAGATACAAGATTGCTGCGGATGAAGTTCACGCTAAAAAGTCTTCTTTCGCCCCCCCCTTCATTGTAGTAACTTAGCAAACATTAAATTGGCCAAAACCTTTAGAAGCTGCCGAAGTGATTTTTATTTTCAATTCTGCCATTTTGATATTGGGGTGAACCCACTGTGATCTGTATGTGAACGCAAGCCCCCCTAGTGGGGAGTTTCGATGGAAGAGTTTTGTATTGGCGTGCATGGCGTATGTACCTACTGTATTGTAGGCTTACCCATAAAAAGTCTAGAGTGTTGGCTGCATGGGAGGGACTGGTGAGAGTGATGGCTGCATGGGATGGACTGGTGAGAGTGATGGCTGCATGGGCGGGGCTGGTGAGAGTGATGGCTGCATGGGAGGGGCTAGTGAGAGTGTTGGCTGCATGGGAGGGGCTGGTGAGAGTGATGGCTGCATTGGCGGGGCTGGTGAGAGTGATGGCTGTCATGGTTAATGGCAAACAGGAAGGGGCAGAGTTTCGCTCTTCGTCACAGCTAGTCAATTCTTCAGCATGCTATAGTCATGGAGGTGGTGTACACTAATGCTATAGCCATGGAGGTGAGGTACACTAATGCTATAGCCATGGAGGTGAGGTACACTAATGCTATAGCCATGGAGGTGAGGTACACTAATGCTATAGCCATGGAGGTGGTGTACACTAATGCTATAGCCATGGAGGTGAGGTACACTAATGCTATAGCCATGGAGGTGAGGTACACTAATGCTATAGCCATGGAGGTGAGGTACACTAATGCTATAGCCATGGAGGTGAGGTACACTAATGCTATAGCCATGGATGTGGGTACACTAATGCTATAGCCATGGAGGTGAGGTACACTAATGCTATAGCCATGGAGGTGGGGTACACTAATGCTATAGCCATGGAGGTGGTGTACACTAATGCTATAGCCATGGAGGTGAGGTACACTAATGCTATAGCCATGCAGGTGGTGTACACTAATGCTATAGCCATGGAGGTGGTGTACACTAATGCTATAGCCATGGAGGTGGTGTACACTAATGCTATAGCCATGGAGGTGAGGTACACTAATGCTATAGCCATGGAGGTGGTGTACACTAATGCTATAGCCATGGAGGTGGTGTACACTAATGCTATAGCCATGGAGGTGGTGTACACTAATGCTATAGCCATGGAGGTGGTGTACACTAATGCTATAGCCATGGAGGTGAGGCACACTAATGCTATAGCCATGGAGGTGAGGTACACTAATGCTATAGCCATGGAGGTGGTGTACACTAATGCTATAGCCATGGAGGTGGTGTACACTAATGCTATAGCCATGGAGGTGAGGCACACTAATGCTATAGCCATGGAGGTGAGGTACACTAATGCTATAGCCATGGAGGTGGTGTACACTAATGCTATAGCCATGGAGGTGAGGTACACTAATGCTATAGCCATGGAGGTGAGGTACACTAATGCTATAGCCATGGAGGTGAGGTACACTAATGCTATAGCCATGGAGGTGAGGTACACTAATGCTATAGCCATGGAGGTGGTGTACACTAATGCTATAGCCATGGAGGTGGTGTACACTAATGCTATAGCCATGGAGGTGAGGTACACTAATGCTATAGCCATGGAGGTGAGGTACACTAATGCTATAGCCATGGAGGTGGTGTACACTAATGCTATAGCCATGGAGGTGGTGTACACTAATGCTATAGCCATGGAGGTGAGGTACACTAATGCTATAGCCATGGAGGTGAGGTACACTAATGCTATAGCCATGGAGGTGGTGTACACTAATGCTATAGCCATGGAGGTGGTGTGCACTAATGCTATAGCCATGGAGGTGGTGTACACTAATGCTATAGCCATGGAGGTGGTGTACACTAATGCTATAGCCATGGAGGTGAGGTACACTAATGCTATAGCCATGGAGGTGAGGTACACTAATGCTATAGCCATGGAGGTGAGGTACACTAATGCTATAGCCATGGAGGTGAGGTACACTAATGCTATAGCCATGGAGGTGGGGTACACTAATGCTATAGCCATGGAGGTGAGGTACACTAATGCTATAGCCATGGAGGTGAGGTACACTAATGCTATAGCCATGGAGGTGAGGCACACTAATGCTATAGCCATGGAGGTGGTGTACACTAATGCTATAGCCATGCAGGTGGTGTACACTAATGCTATAGCCATGGAGGTGGTGTGCACTAATGCTATAGCCATGCAGGTGGTGTACACTAATGCTATAGCCATGGAGGTGAGGTACACTAATGCTATAGCCATGGAGGTGGTGTACACTAATGCTATAGCCATGGAGGTGAGGTACACTAATGCTATAGCCATGGAGGTGGTGTACACTAATGCTATAGCCATGGAGGTGAGGTACACTAATGCTATAGCCATGGAGGTGGGGTACACTAATGCTATAGCCATGGAGGTGAGGTACACTAATGCTATAGCCATGGAGGTGAGGCACACTAATGCTATAGCCATGGAGGTGGTGTACACTAATGCTATAGCCATGGAGGTGGTGTGCACTAATGCTATAGCCATGGAGGTGGTGTACACTAATGCTATAGCCATGGAGGTGGTGTGCACTAATGCTATAGCCATGGAGGTGGTGTACACTAATGCTATAGCCATGGAGGTGAGGTACACTAATGCTATAGCCATGGAGGTGAGGTACACTAATGCTATAGCCATGGAGGTGGTGTACACTAATGCTATAGCCATGGAGGTGAGGTACACTAATGCTATAGCCATGGAGGTGGTGTACACTAATGCTATAGCCATGGAGGTGAGGTACACTAATGCTATAGCCATGGAGGTGGTGTACACTAATGCTATAGCCATGGAGGTGGTGTACACTAATGCTATAGCCATGGAGGTGGTGTGCACTAATGCTATAGCCATGGAGGTGGTGTACACTAATGCTATAGCCATGGAGGTGGTGTGCACTAATGCTATAGCCATGGAGGTGGTGTACACTAATGCTATAGCCATGGAGGTGAGGTACACTAATGCTATAGCCATGGAGGTGAGGTACACTAATGCTATAGCCATGGAGGTGGTGTACACTAATGCTATAGCCATGGAGGTGAGGTACACTAATGCTATAGCCATGGAGGTGGTGTACACTAATGCTATAGCCATGGAGGTGAGGCACACTAATGCTATAGCCATGGAGGTGAGGTACACTAATGCTATAGCCATGGAGGTGAGGCACACTAATGCTATAGCCATGGAGGTGGTGTACACTAATGCTATAGCCATGGAGGTGGTGTACACTAATGCTATAGCCATGGAGGTGAGGTACACTAATGCTATAGCCATGGAGGTGGTGTACACTAATGCTATAGCCATGGAGGTGGTGTACACTAATGCTATAGCCATGGAGGTGAGGTACACTAATGCTATAGCCATGGAGGTGGTGTACACTAATGCTATAGCCATGGAGGTGAGGTACACTAATGCTATAGCCATGGAGGTGAGGTACACTAATGCTATAGCCATGGAGGTGGTGTACACTAATGCTATAGCCATGGAGGTGGTGTACACTAATGCTATAGCCATGGAGGTGGGGTACACTAATGCTATAGCCATGGAGGTGGTGTACACTAATGCTATAGCCATGGAGGTGGGGTACACTAATGCTATAGCCATGGAGGTGGTGTACACTAATGCTATAGCCATGGAGGTGAGGCACACTAATGCTATAGCCATGGAGGTGAGGCACACTAATGCTATAGCCATGGAGGTGGTGTACACTAATGCTATAGCCATGGAGGTGGTGTACACTAATGCTATAGCCATGGAGGTGGTGTACACTAATGCTATAGCCATGGAGGTGGTGTACACTAATGCTATAGCCATGGAGGTGGTGTACACTAATGCTATAGCCATGGAGGCGAGGTACACTAATGCTATAGCCATGGAGGTGGTGTACACTAATGCTATAGCCATGGAGGTGGTGTACACTAATGCTATAGCCATGGAGGTGGTGTACACTAATGCTATAGCCATGGAGGTGAGGTACACTAATGCTATAGCCATGGAGGTGGTGTACACTAATGCTATAGCCATGGAGGTGGTGTACACTAATGCTATAGCCATGGAGGTGAGGTACACTAATGCTATAGCCATGGAGGTGGTGTACACTAATGCTATAGCCATGGAGGTGAGGTACACTAATGCTATAGCCATGGAGGTGAGGCACACTAATGCTATAGCCATGGAGGTGAGGTACACTAATGCTATAGCCATGGAGGTGGTGTGTACACTAATGCTATAGCCATGGAGGTGGTGTACACTAATGCTATAGCCATGGAGGTGGTGTGTACACTAATGCTATAGCCATGGAGGTGAGGTACACTAATGCTATAGCCATGGAGGTGAGGTACACTAATGCTATAGCCATGGAGGTGAGGTACACTAATGCTATAGCCATGGAGGTGGTGTACACTAATGCTATAGCCATGGAGGTGAGGTACACTAATGCTATAGCCATGGAGGTGGTGTACACTAATGCTATAGCCATGGAGGTGAGGTACACTAATGCTATAGCCATGGAGGTGGTGTACACTAATGCTATAGCCATGGAGGTGAGGTACACTAATGCTATAGCCATGGAGGTGGTGTACACTAATGCTATAGCCATGGAGGTGAGGTACACTAATGCTATAGCCATGGAGGTGGTGTGTACACTAATGCTATAGCCATGGAGGTGGTGTACACTAATGCTATAGCCATGGAGGTGGGGTACACTAATGCTATAGCCATGGAGGTGGTGTGTACACTAATGCTATAGCCATGGAGGTGGTGTACACTAATGCTATAGCCATGGAGGTGAGGTACACTAATGCTATAGCCATGGAGGTGAGGTACACTAATGCTATAGCCATGGAGGTGAGGTACACTAATGCTATAGCCATGGAGGTGGTGTACACTAATGCTATAGCCATGGAGGTGGTGTACACTAATGCTATAGCCATGGAGGTGAGGTACACTAATGCTATAGCCATGGAGGTGAGGTACACTAATGCTATAGCCATGGAGGTGAGGTACACTAATGCTATAGCCATGGAGGTGGTGTACACTAATGCTATAGCCATGGAGGTGAGGTACACTAATGCTATAGCCATGGAGGTGGTGTGCACTAATGCTATAGCCATGGAGGTGGTGTACACTAATGCTATAGCCATGGAGGTGGTGTACACTAATGCTATAGCCATGGAGGTGGTGTACACTAATGCTATAGCCATGGAGGTGGTGTACACTAATGCTATAGCCATGGAGGTGGTGTACACTAATGCTATAGCCATGGAGGTGGTGTACACTAATGCTATAGCCATGGAGGTGAGGTACACTAATGCTATAGCCATGGAGGTGGTGTACACTAATGCTATAGCCATGGAGGTGAGGTACACTAATGCTATAGCCATGGAGGTGAGGTACACTAATGCTATAGCCATGGAGGTGAGGCACACTAATGCTATAGCCATGGAGGTGAGGTACACTAATGCTATAGCCATGGAGGTGGTGTACACTAATGCTATAGCCATGGAGGTGGTGTACACTAATGCTATAGCCATGGAGGTGAGGTACACTAATGCTATAGCCATGGAGGTGAGGTACACTAATGCTATAGCCATGGAGGTGGTGTACACTAATGCTATAGCCATGCAGGTGGTGTACACTAATGCTATAGCCATGCAGGTGGTGTACACTAATGCTATAGCCATGGAGGTGAGGTACACTAATGCTATAGCCATGGAGGTGGTGTACACTAATGCTATAGCCATGGAGGTGAGGTACACTAATGCTATAGCCATGGAGGTGAGGTACACTAATGCTATAGCCATGGAGGTGGTGTACACTAATGCTATAGCCATGGAGGTGAGGTACACTAATGCTATAGCCATGGAGGTGAGGTACACTAATGCTATAGCCATGGAGGTGGTGTACACTAATGCTATAGCCATGGAGGTGGTGTACACTAATGCTATAGCCATGGAGGTGAGGTACACTAATGCTATAGCCATGGAGGTGGTGTGTACACTAATGCTATAGCCATGGAGGTGAGGTACACTAATGCTATAGCCATGGAGGTGGTGCACACTAATGCTATAGCCATGGAGGTGAGGTACACTAATGCTATAGCCATGGAGGTGGTGTACACTAATGCTATAGCCATGGAGGTGGTGTACACTAATGCTATAGCCATGGAGGTGAGGTACACTAATGCTATAGCCATGGAGGTGAGGTACACTAATGCTATAGCCATGGAGGTGGTGTACACTAATGCTATAGCCATGGAGGTGGTGTACACTAATGCTATAGCCATGGAGGTGGTGTACACTAATGCTATAGCCATGGAGGTGAGGTACACTAATGCTATAGCCATGGAGGTGGTGCACACTAATGCTATAGCCATGGAGGTGAGGTACACTAATGCTATAGCCATGGAGGTGGTGTACACTAATGCTATAGCCATGGAGGTGAGGCACACTAATGCTATAGCCATGGAGGTGGTGTACACTAATGCTATAGCCATGGAGGTGAGGTACACTAATGCTATAGCCATGGAGGTGGTGTACACTAATGCTATAGCCATGGAGGTGGTGTACACTAATGCTATAGCCATGGAGGTGGTGTACACTAATGCTATAGCCATGGAGGTGAGGTACACTAATGCTATAGCCATGGAGGTGAGGTACACTAATGCTATAGCCATGGAGGTGGTGTACACTAATGCTATAGCCATGGAGGTGAGGTACACTAATGCTATAGCCATGGAGGTGGTGTACACTAATGCTATAGCCATGGAGGCGAGGTACACTAATGCTATAGCCATGGAGGTGGTGTACACTAATGCTATAGCCATGGAGGTGAGGTACACTAATGCTATAGCCATGGAGGTGGTGTACACTAATGCTATAGCCATGGAGGTGGTGTACACTAATGCTATAGCCATGGAGGTGAGGTACACTAATGCTATAGCCATGGAGGTGGTGTACACTAATGCTATAGCCATGGAGGTGGTGTACACTAATGCTATAGCCATGGAGGTGGTGTACACTAATGCTATAGCCATGGAGGTGAGGTACACTAATGCTATAGCCATGGAGGTGAGGTACACTAATGCTATAGCCATGGAGGTGGTGTACACTAATGCTATAGCCATGGAGGCGAGGTACACTAATGCTATAGCCATGGAGGTGGTGTACACTAATGCTATAGCCATGGAGGTGAGGTACACTAATGCTATAGCCATGGAGGTGGTGTACACTAATGCTATAGCCATGGAGGTGGTGTACACTAATGCTATAGCCATGGAGGTGAGGTACACTAATGCTATAGCCATGGAGGTGGTGTACACTAATGCTATAGCCATGGAGGTGGTGTACACTAATGCTATAGCCATGGAGGTGGTGTACACTAATGCTATAGCCATGGAGGTGAGGTACACTAATGCTATAGCCATGGAGGTGAGGTACACTAATGCTATAGCCATGGAGGTGGTGTACACTAATGCTATAGCCATGGAGGTGGTGTACACTAATGCTATAGCCATGGAGGTGGTGTACACTAATGCTATAGCCATGGAGGTGGTGTACACTAATGCTATAGCCATGGAGGTGGTGTACACTAATGCTATAGCCATGGAGGTGGTGTACACTAATGCTATAGCCATGGAGGTGAGGTACACTAATGCTATAGCCATGCAGGTGGTGTACACTAATGCTATAGCCATGGAGGTGGTGTACACTAATGCTATAGCCATGGAGGTGGTGTACACTAATGCTATAGCCATGGAGGTGGTGTACACTAATGCTATAGCCATGGAGGTGAGGTACACTAATGCTATAGCCATGGAGGTGGTGTACACTAATGCTATAGCCATGGATGTGGGGTACACCATTTTTCTCGTGGCCATGCCTAAACTATTATCAAGCTTCGTGAAGCATACACAGGGACATACGCACTGCCGCTCTCTACGGACAGAGGGACCTGGCCACGTAGTTGGTATATACACGAGAAGCATAATAGTCAGTAGAGGAGAGATGTGCTAATGATGGAGAGCATACTGAACACACTAAACAGTGCCAGGGGTGCAATATCACTTCAACAAATTCTTGTCAGCTTCGGCACGGGTCTTCCCTGGAAATTCCTGTAGGAAGCACTTCCTGATGAGCTCACTCTTAGTGGAGTGTGCTTCCCATCTTCAAGGGAAGCTTCCTCCAGGTACACTTAACAAAACTCCCCTCACAGTCATGCATGTGCCTCCCATAATGTTGCAAGGCCTCTGGCTGCTCAACCAGTTCAGAGTCTGTAAGGAGCACATAAATACTTAAGAGTTCTTGGCTACTTATCCTCATCACAATGCAAGCATCACATGAATAATGTACAGATCAGTACTGTATGTACTAGGCCTTCAGCTATGCCAAGGGCTAGGACAATGGCTAGGGCTAGGGCTAGAGCAATGCTATCTAACATTACTAGAGTTCAAACTTTGTCCCTTAGGGCATCAGATAAAAATAGTTGTGCGACAAGGCACGCTGTGCTGTGTGTGAGTGTGTGTGTGTGTGAGTGTGTGTGTGTGTGTGAGTGTGTGTGTGTGTGTGTGTTTCTGTATAAGAACCATGTGTGTACCATGTGAGGTGTGTACCATGTAGGGTGGGGAGGTGTATGCAGAATGGGTATTATTACAGGTGTGCTGCACTGTTCAGTATGTGGTGTGTGTGAGTGTGTGTGTGTGTGTGTGGTGTCATGTGAATGTGTGTGTGTGGTGTTGTGTGTGTGTGGGAGAGGGATGTGATGCTGTGTCTAAAGTGAAAGCAAACACGTGTTGTGTATGATGATAATGGTCTTCTGTGCATGGCAGTGTGTGTGTGTATATGTCTCTCTGTGTGTGTGTGGCAAGTGAGGTTTGTCCAATCATATGCACATACATGAATGAGTGCCTAACATTGCCCCTCCCCCCTAACCTCCGACCTTTGCAGGCTGCGCTTGCACGAGAACAGGAGCTGGAAAACAACTTGGCCTCCATGCAGGGGGTTCTGACAGTTGCCAAGGAGTTGGCGGCCGACAGCATGATTGTGAGCATCTTCTTCCCTCTCTATCTCCTCACCGCTTTCTCTTTTCTTCCTCCCTCTCTCTTTCTCTCTCCCTTCCTCTTCCCCCGTGCCCTCCTTTTCTCCCCCCCTCCCTTTCTCCCCCCCCCCTCCCTTTCTCCTCCCCCCCCTCTCTTTCTCCTCCCCCCCTCCCTTTCTCCTCCCCCCCTCCCTTTCTCCTCCCCTTGCCCCCCCTCCTCTCCCCCCCCCCCCCCCCCCCTTTCTCCTCCCCCCTCCTCTCCTCCCTCCCCTTCCCCTCCCTCATTGTTATTCGGGATGTTGTTGTGATTCAAGCATTTCTTTGTGAATGTGCATAGAGAGAGAGAGTGTGTGAAAAATAAGATGCGTAGGATCATTAAAAGTTAAAGGGGTCTTCAAAAATGCCATTTTCCGTTTCATGTTTCACCTACTTAACCACAAGAACAATTCCCTTTCAAAAAAAATCACAAAAAATCACGAAAATCACGAAAATAAGTTAATTTTTTTATTGAAAGCAGAAGTCACAGAATATGGTCTTGTTTGGCGTGTTCCCTGCTGGTGCATGCCTGACAGGTGCACTTCTCTTGGCCCTCTTGGAGGGGCTGAATCTGCCATCTCTTTCTGCCACGTGCATACAGATGCTTAACCCTCTCCGTTCAATTTTACCACCCCACTAGCAGGGAAGATTTAATCAAGACTTGTAAAATGCAATACCAAGCCTAAAGGCACTCCATAACTTCACTGTGATTATGAATTAGTTAACCCCTAGCAGGGTTTCATTTAGGGTGGTGGCGGCTGCCCCCCCTTGGAACCTTTTTGCCCCCCCCCCTTGGAAATTGTACAATATTAAAATTCTTATTGATGTTGATAAGTGCTTGCATCATCCCCCCCCCCCTTAATACCCAGATTCCTCCAGTTGCCCCTTGGACAATTTTCTAAATGAACAATTTTCTAAAAGAAACCCTGCCTATGCCTAGATCTGCAACTGCTAAGAGGGATATGCTCCAGTGCTGTGTACAAGTTTAATTTACAAGGAGACAATAGAGGAACCTGATGGCCAAGGCTTTATGATTGCCTAAAATGATGGATGGTGACGCCATTTCTTAGGGAAGCCATTTTCGTGAAGTTGTTGTGAGTGTTGATGCTCGTGCTGGAGGGGAGGCATCTGAGTTGTGGTGGATGGTGAGGCCTTACTTAGTGAAGTTGTTGCGAGGCATCTGAATTGGAAGCAAAGCCTCAAGAGTAGGAAACCAACACAGCCACTTACAACATGAAGAGAAGAGCTAGCGTTGGCAAGTGTGCGTGCTTCATGGACCAGCAACTGCTGTGTAGCCTCCCTCAGCAGAGGTGCCCGTTCAGCCTCCCTCAGCAGAGGTGCCTGTGTAGCCTTCCCCAGCAGAGGTGCCTGTAGCCTCCCCCAGCAGAGGTGCCTGTAGCCTCCCCCTGCAGAAGTGCCTGTGCAGCCTTCCTCAGCGAGAAAAGCTTCCAGAAATATTAGGATTGGCCCCTAAGAGAAAACAGCAGTTGCGATGGATAGTTGTAATTGTTGACCATTTCTTGCAAGGTAACCGTCATACGGAACTTGCACCATGGTAACCACCCTTCCAATAGTAATGGCAAGTGGCTTGGACTGAAGTAATTAGTAGCCGCAGTTCCTACTAGAGAATATACGTGGAAATGATTTGCCGGTTAAGTCACTTTAGCTTCCCTGCAAATGAAGCACGACCTTGTGGAGTTTTTAAGACTACTCTTATGGGTCCCCATGACGACCCTTGTGGAGTTCCCAAGATGATCCTTGTGGAGTTCCCAAGATGACCCTTGTGCAGTTTCCAAGACGACCCTTGTGAAGTTCCCAAGACGACCCTTGTGGAGTTCCCAAGACGGCCCTTGAGGAGTTCCCAAGACGACGACGACCCTTGTGGAGTTCCCAAGACGACCCTTGTGGAGTTCCCAAGACGACCCTTGAGGAGTTCCCAAGTCAACCCTTGTGCAGTTTCCAAGACGACCCTTGTGAAGTTCCCAAGACGGCCCTTGAGGAGTTCCCAAGACGACCCTTGTGAAGTTCCCAAGACGACCCTTGTGGAGTTCCCAAGTCGACCCTTGTGGAGTTCCCAAGACGACCCTTGTGGAGTTCCCAAGAAGACCCTTGTGGAGTTCCCAAGACGACCCTTGTGGAGTTCCCAAGACGATCCATGTGGAGTTCCCAAGACGAACCTTGAGGAGTTCCAAAGACGACCCTTGTGGAGTTTCCAAGATGACCCTTGTGGAATTCCCAAGACGACCCTTGTGGAGTTCCAAAGACGACCCTTGTGCAGTTCCCAAGACGACCCTTGTGGAGTTCCCAAGACGACCCTTGTGGATTTCTCAAGACGACCCTTGTAGAGTTCTCAAGACGACCCTTGTAGAGTTTCCAAGACGACCCTTGTGGAATTCCAAAGACGACGCTTGTGGAGTTCCCAAGACGATCCTTGTGGAGTTTCCAAGACAAACCTTGTGGATTTCTCAAGACGACCCTTGTGGAGTTCTCAAGACGACCCTTGTAGAGTTTCCAAGACGACCCTTGTGGAGTTTCCAAGACGACCCTTGTGGTGTTCCCAAGATGACCCTTGTAGAGTTCCCATGACGACCCTTGTGGAGTTTCCAAGACGACCCTTGTGGAGTTCTCAAGACGACCCTTGTAGAGTTCCCAAGACGACCCTTGTGGAGTTTCCAAGACGACCCTTGTGGAGTTCTCAAGACGACCCTTGTGGAGTTTCCAAGACAAACCTTGTGGAGTTCCAGAGACGACCCTTGTGCAGTTCCCAAGACGACCCTTGTGGAGTTTCCAAGACGACCCTTGTGGAGTTCCCAAGATGACCCTTGTTGAGTTCCCAAGATGACCCTTGTGGAGTTCCCAAGACGACCCTTGTGGAGTTCCCAAGACGACCCTTGTGGATTTCTCAAGACGACCCTTGTAGAGTTCTCAAGACGACCCTTGTAGAGTTTCCAAGACGACCCTTGTGGAATTCCAAAGACGACGCTTGTGGAGTTCCCAAGACGATCCTTGTGGAGTTTCCAAGACAAACCTTGTGGATTTCTCAAGACGACCCTTGTGGAGTTCTCAAGACGACCCTTGTAGAGTTTCCAAGACGACCCTTGTGGAGTTTCCAAGACGACCCTTGTGGTGTTCCCAAGATGACCCTTGTAGAGTTCCCATGACGACCCTTGTAGAGTTCCCAAGACGACCCTTGTGGAGTTTCCAAGACGACCCTTGTGGAGTTCTCAAGACGACCCTTGTGGAGTTTCCAAGACAAACCTTGTGGAGTTCCAAAGACGACCCTTGTGCAGTTCCCAAGACGACCCTTGTGGAGTTTCCAAGACGACCCTTGTGGAGTTCCCAAGATGACCCTTGTTGAGTTCCCAAGATGACCCTTGTGGAGTTCCCAAGACGACCCTTGTGGAGTTCCCAAGACGACCCTTGTGGAGTTCCCAAGTCAACTCTTGTGGAGTTCCCAAGAAGTTGGCAAGCATTTTTGATGTGCCATTGCATTACCCCTCCCCTTAGTCGCAAGTTGCCTGTGGACCTGAGTTTGTACGTACATGGTGTTGGTACGGGTGGTAACGTCTGTGCCACTAGCCTCATTCATGTCCTTACTAACGTCCCCTCAGGCTATCGTGAAGGAAGATGAGCTCATGTCAAGATTAGAGATGATGGAGAACCAGTTGCAAGTTTACTCCAGGGTACGTGTGTGTCGGGAGGATGTGTGTGGGGAGGATGTGTGTGGGGAGGCCTTCATTTTTGTTGTTACTATTACTATTATTATCGTCGTCGTCGTCGTCGTCATTCATTATTATTATCTTTATTAATCATTCATCATTATCGTTCAACATCATCATCATCATCATCATCATCATCATCATCATCATCATCATCATCATCATCATCATCATCATCATCATCATCATCATCATCACATCATCATCATCATCACCATCATCATCATCATCATCATCATCATCATTATACTATTACTATATTATTATTATTATTATTTATTATTATTATTATTATTATTATTATTATTATTATTATTATTATTATTATTATTATTATTATTATTATTATTATTATTATTATTATTATTATTATTATTATTATTATTATTATTATTATTATTATTATTATTATTATTATTATTATTATTATTATTATTATTATTAAATCTACCAACTACCAAATTTTTTAATTGCTGTGATTTGGGCATATGTCGATAATTTCTTTTGTGTGTGTGCGGTTGTTGTTGTTGTTGTTGCTTTATTTTGTAATGTTAGCCTTCCAACATTTGTTAATATTTCTATAATCTTTGTTGTTGCTGTGTAGAGTGCTACAGATGATGAACTGAAGAAGCAACTGATTCTGGCATTTGAGGACAAGCGAACTAGTGAACTTACGGCTAAAGTGCGATGAGTCTATCTCCTGCCCTTCCACATTTAATTAAAGCTATTAATCAGAGGGTTAATTTAGTCACAATGAGAGGGTTAATCAAAGTTGTCTAGAGAGGATTAATAGAAGTTATCAAGAGAGAAATTTTCAATGATCAAGTGATCAAAGCGATAGTTATAATTTATCAATGCGAGGGTTAAATATATTTATCAGCAAGACTGTTATCTGAAGCTATTGATGAGAGGGTTAATTGGACGAGAGGGTTAATTGGATGAGAGGGTTAATTGTAGCATTTAAAAATGAATTCTTGTCATTTGATTGATTGGTGTTGTGTCGGATGTTTTGTTCTTAGGATGCTCTAAGAAATATCCTGCAGGAGAAGTTAGAGTGTCTGGCCAAGTTCAACCAGCTTCAGGTGCGTACCCAACAACTGCTCAATCATGATTCAGAGAGAGCACATCTTGAAGGTCTTGAAGGGTTTGCAGGCCAATACTGTCATTTTGGGGACATCCTCTGACAATTTGGAAGAGTGAAAATGTCTACATGATCTTTTCAGAAAGAGATTGAGTTCAGTTCTGTAGTTCAACATATCATCAAAACTGGTTGTTAAGCACTGTGGTGGGTCGTCACTCAGCAAGTAAATGTATGCTTAATACCCAGCGGCTTGTAAACTGATTAACCGCGATAGCTGATTAACCGCGATAGACGCCAATTGGTGTCCGCGTGCTTACAAGCTTTGAAGGGTGGTTGATGCTAATTAGTGTCAATAGCAATTTTAGTGCGGAATAATCCACTAAAAGAATAGCTAGTTGCTTCTAAGCTTGTTTATATGGCAATATTGCACTTCTAGAAAATAGAGCACTGCTTACAAGAATCCATTACTAGCCCTTTAGCTCTTTCTAGCTAGCTAGCTACGCATTGAAAAATATTTGCGCACAAAATTATAGTTTGCTTTTTCCTACCTTCATTGTTAGAGCTTGACGTCGTCCACCCTCTAGGAGCTTCCTTAAGCTCAGGTAAAGCTTCTACACTCCATTTCTGCATGTTCCTATAGGAGAAGGAGTGTCACAAAAGTCGATCGTTAGCTTTGAGATTGAGAAGGACGAACTCCATAGTCACTAAAGCATGACAGACTAGATTGTTTCCTAAATCTGGTGTAGCTAAGACAAAGCTTTGCCTTAGGGCAGATGATAGTTCAAACTCGAGTCCAAGCTTCAGGCATTTTTCTCTCTCTCGTACTGAATTTGAAAATAACTCCGACCTACGCGTTGTAATAGAATTTTTTAATAACGAGGTTAATTTAGTTAACAACACACAATGCCATGTGTACTTAATACCCAGCGGCTGGTTAACAACACACAATGCCATGTGCACTTAATACCCAGAGGTTGGTTAACAACACACAATGCCATGTGCACTTAATACCCAGCGGCTGGTTAACAACACACAATGCCATGTGCACTTAATACCCAGTGGCTGGTTAACAACACACAATGCCATGTGCACTTAATACCCAGCGGCTGGTTAACAACACACAATGCCATGTGCACTTAATACCCAGAGGCTGGTTAACAACACACAATGCCATGTGCACTTAATACCCAGAGGCTGGTTAACAACACACAATGCCATGTGCACTTAATACCCAGAGGCTGGTTAACAACACACAATGCCATGTGCACTTAATACCCAGAGGCTGGTTAACAACACACAATGCCATGTGCACTTAATACCCAGTGGCTGGTTAACAACACACAATGCTATGTGCACTTAATACCCAGAGGCTGGTTAACAACACACAATGCCATGTGCACTTAATACCCAGAGGTTGGTTAACAACACACAATGCCATGTGCACTTAATACCCAGAGGCTGGTTAGTAACACACAATGCCACGTGCACTTAATACCCAGCGGCTGGTTAAACAACACACAATGCCATATGCACTTAATTAATACCCAAAGGCTGGTTAGTAACACACAATGCCATGTGCACTTATCACCCAAAGGCTGGTTAGTAACACACAATGCCACGTACACTTATCACCCAAAGGCTAGTTAGTAACACACAATGCCATGTGCACTTAATACCCAAAGGCTGGTTAGTAACACACAATGCCATGTGCACTTATCACCCAAAGGCTGGTTAGTAACACACAATGCCACGTGCACTTATCACCCAAAGGCTGGTTAACAACACACTATGCCACTTGCATATTTTCTAGGTATGAGTTGTCCAGTGCATGTACCGGGCTAGCTAGGGTGGGACGGTAAATGGTTGCCGCCTGGAGGGTGTTGTACGCGGAGATCACAATCACGTCTACATATTTGTCCAGATACCAGAAAAGGAAGAAACAATGACTTATGAGCAGGAGAAGACTTAGTCATGAGCGACGCTTAACAAATAGAGGCTAGAACCAACAGTGAAGTAGGCAAATAGAGGCTAGAACCAACAGTAAAGTAGGTGCTTAACAAATAGAGGCTAGAGCCAACAGTGAAGTAGGTGCTTAACAAATAGAGGCTAGAACCAACAGTGAAGTACATGTAGGTGCTTAACAAATAGAGGCTAGAGCCAACGAGGAGGCTGGCTGTGGTGTTGTGTGCCTCTTGTCACAGACACCTGCTACCACCTGCTGGTCTGTTATGCTTTCTCTTTCTTGAGCAATGCTCCGTTCATGTCACACCTCTTTCCTAAACCTCCGTCACTTTACCCACGAAGCCTTCCACCTTGCATGTGTGTCACTGTCCACCTTGCTTGTGCGTCACTGTCCACCTTGCTTGTGTGTCACTGTCCACCTTGTTTGTGTGTCACTGTCCACCTTGCTTGTGCGTCACTGTCCACCTTGCTTGTGTGTCACTGTCCACCTTGCTTGTGTGTCACTGTCCACCTTGCTTGTGTGTCACTGTCCACCTTGCTTGTGCGTCACTGTCCACCTTGCTTGTGCGTCACTGTCCACCTTGCTTGTGTGTCACTGTCCACCTTGCTTGTGCGTCACTGTCCACCTTGCTTGTGCGTCACTGTCCACCTTGTTTGTGTGTCACTGTCCACCTTGCTTGTGCGTCACTGTCCACCTTGCTTGTGTGTCACTGTCCACCTTGCTTGTGCGTCACTGTCCACCTTGCTTGTGCGTCACTGTCCACCTTGTTTGTGTGTCACTGTCCACCTTGCTTGTGCGTCACTGTCCACCTTGCTTGTGTGTCACTGTCCACCTTGCTTGTGTGTCACTGTCCACCTTGCTTGTGTGTCACTGTCCACCTTGCTTGTGCGTCACTGTCCACCTTGCTTGTGCGTCACTGTCCACCTTGCTTGTGCGTCACTGTCCACCTTGCTTGTGCGTCACTGTCCACCTTGCTTGTGCGTCACTGTCCACCTTGCTTGTGCGTCACTGTCCACCTTGCTTGTGCGTCACTGTCCACCTTGCTTGTGCGTCACTGTCCACCTTGCTTGTGCGTCACTGTCCACCTTGCTTGTGCGTCACTGTCCACCTTGCTTGTGCGTCACTGTCCACCTTGCTTGTGTGTCACTGTCCACCTTGCTTGTGTGTCACTGTCCACCTTGCTTGTGTGTCACTGTCCACCTTGCTTGTGTGTCACTGTCCACCTTGCTTGTGTGTCACTGTCCACCTTGCTTGTGTGTCACTGTCCACCTTGCTTGTGTGTCACTGTCCACCTTGCTTGTGCGTCACTGTCCACCTTGCTTGTGTGTCACTGTCCACCTTGCTTGTGTGTCACTGTCCACCTTGCTTGTGCGTCACTGTCCACCTTGCTTGTGCGTCACTGTCCACCTTGCTTGTGCGTCACTGTCCACCTTGCTTGTGCCACTGTCCACCTTGCTTGTGTGTCACTGTCCACCTTGCTTGTGCGTCACTGTCCACCTTGCTTGTGTGTCACTGTCCACCTTGCTTGTGCGTCACTGTCCACCTTGCTTGTGCGTTACTGTCCACCTTGCTTGTGTGTCACTGTCCACCTTGCTTGTGTGTCACTGTCCACCTTGCTTGTGCGTTACTGTCCACCTTGCCTGTCCACCTTGCTTGTGTGTCACTGTCCACCTTGCTTGTGTGTCACTGTCCACCTTGCTTGTGCGTCACTGTCCACCTTGCTTGTGCGTCACTGTCCACCTTGCTTGTATGTCACTGTCCACCTTGCTTGTGTGTCACTGTCCACCTTGCTTGTGCGTTACTGTCCACCTTGCTTGTGTGTCACTGTCCACCTTGCTTGTGTGTCACTGTCCACCTTGCTTGTGCGTTACTGTCCACCTTGCCTGTCCACCTTGCTTGTGTGTCACTGTCCACCTTGCTTGTGTGTCACCGTCCACCTTGCTTGTGCGTCACTGTCCACCTTGCTTGTGTGTCACTGTCCACCTTGCTTGTGCGTCACTGTCCACCTTGCTTGTGTGTCACTGTCCACCTTGCTTGTGTGTCACTGTCCACCTTGCTTGTGTGTCACTGTCCACCTTGCTTGTGTGTCACTGTCCACCTTGCTTGTGTGTCACTGTCCACCTTGCTTGTGTGTTACTGTCCACCTTGCCTGTCCACCTTGCTTGTGTGTCACTGTCCACCTTGCTTGTGTGTCACTGTCCACCTTGCTTGTGTGTCACTGTCCACCTTGCTTGTGCGTTACTGTCCACCTTGCCTGTCCACCTTGCTTGTGCGTCACTGTCCACCTTGCTTGTGTGTCACTGTCCACCTTGCTTGTGTGTCACTGTCCACCTTGCTTGTGCGTTACTGTCCACCTTGCCTGTCCACCTTGCTTGTGCGTTACTGTCCACCTTGCCTGTCCACCTTGCTTGTGTGTCACTGTCCACCTTGCTTGTGTGTCACTGTCCACCTTGCTTGTGTGTCACTGTCCACCTTGCTTGTGCGTCACTGTCCACCTTGCCTGTCCACCTTGCTTGTGCGTCACTGTCCACCTTGCTTGTGTGTCACTGTCCACCTTGCTTGTGTGTCACTGTCCACCTTGCTTGTGATTCACTGTCCACCTTGCTTGTGTGTCACTGTCCACCTTGCTTGTGCGTTACTATCCACCTTGCTTGTGCGTTACTGTCCACCTTGCTTGTGTGTCACTGTCCACCTTGCTTGTGTGTCACTGTCCACCTTGCTTGTGCGTCACTGTCCACCTTGCTTGTGCGTCACTGTCCACCTTGCTTGTGTGTCACTGTCCACCTTGCTTGTGCGTCACTGTCCACCTTGCTTGTGCGTCACTGTCCACCTTGCTTGTGTGTCACTGTCCACCTTGCTTGTGTGTCACTGTCCACCTTGCTTGTGCGTTACTGTCCACCTTGCTTGTGCGTTACTGTCCACCTTGCTTGTGTGTCACTGTCCACCTTGCTTGTGTGTCACTGTCCACCTTGCTTGTGCGTCACTGTCCACCTTGCTTGTGCGTTACTGTCCACCTTGCTTGTGCGTCACTGTCCACCTTGCTTGTGTGTCACTGTCCACCTTGCTTGTGCGTCACTGTCCACCTTGCTTGTGCGTCACTGTCCACCTTGCTTGTGCGTCACTGTCCACCTTGCTTGTGTGTCACTGTCCACCTTGCTTGTCCGTCACTGAATATTGTAGTCTGTGCATGTGCATTCTCTCATGTGTTGCTGTTATATATGCTTTGGTAGTTGTCACACCGAGGTCTCTGATTGCTTGTTGTTCCTACACATTGTCTGGTGTAGTTGTCACACCGAGGTCTCTGATTGCGTGTTATTCAAACACATTGTCTGGTGTAGTTGTCACACCGAGGTCTCTGATTGCATGTTGTTCCTACACATTGTCTGGTGTAGTTGTCACACCGAGGTCTCTGATTGCATGTTGTTCCTACACATTGTCTGGTGTAGTTGTCACACCGAGGTCTCTGATTGCATGTTGTTCCTACACATGTTCTGGTGTAGTTGTCACACCGAGGTCTCTGATTGCATGTTGTTCCTACACATTGTCTGGTGTGGTTGTCACACCGAGGTCTCTGATTGCATGTTGTTCCTACACATTGTCTGGTGTAGTTGTCACACCGAGGTCTCTGATTGCATGTTGTTCCTACACATTGTCTGGTGTAGTTGTCACACCGAGGTCTCTGATTGCATGTTGTTCCTACACATTGTCTGGTGTGGTTGTCACACCGAGGTCTCTGATTGCATGTTGTTCCTACACATTGTCTGGTGTAGTTGTCACACCGAGGTCTCTGATTGCGTGTTTTTCATACACATTATCTGGTGTCTCTTTTTTTAGAAAAATGCCATTTCCTTGAATGGGCTTGTGTTGTTTAGCAGGAAGGTTTATTCTGGTCAAGCCAGTTTTCTTCAGGTTGGAGTTAGAAGTGGAGGCCTAAACAACCCGAGTGTGCAGTGTTCTTGTATGCTTGTGTGTGCATGTACTTATGTGTGTGTGTGTGTGTGTGTGTTTGTTGTGTGTGTGTGTCCATGCAGAGAGACTATGACAGAGCTGAAGAGGAATGTCAGAAGAACAGGATCCTCTATGAGAATGCTAAACAGGAAGTGAGTGGATGTGTGTGTGTGTGAGGGTGCAAAGTTTGTGTGGTGTGTGTGAGAGAGAGGTATGTGTGTATGTGGTGGGAGAATTGTGTGAGGGAGGTGAGTGTGTGTTGGGGGAGGTGAGTGTGTGCAGGGACTTGTAGGCATACACATAGCCATACAGGCTTTCATCACCAAGGGGCTACATCACTAGAGGGCATACATCACCAGGGGGCATACATCACCAGGGGGCATACATCACCAGGGGGCATACATCACCAGGGGGCATACATCACCAGGGGGCATACATCACCAGGGGGCATACACATCACCAGGGGGTATACATCACCAGGGGGCATTCTCATCACCAGGGGGTATACATCACCAGGGGGCAATATCACCAGGGGCAACATCACTAGGTGGCATTCATCACCAGGGGGCATACATCACCAGGGGGCATACATCACCAGGGGGCATACATCACCAGGGGGCATTCATCACCAGGGGGCATTCATCACCAGGGGGCATACATCACCAGGGGGTATACATCACCAGGGGGCATACATGACCAGGGGGCATACATGACCAGGAGGTATACATCACCAGGGGGTATACATCACCAGGGAGCATACATGACCAGGGGGCATATATCACCAGGGGGCATACATCACCAGGGGGTATACATCACCAGGGAGTATACAGTATACATCACCAGGGGGTATACATGACCAGGGGGCATACATCACCAGGGGGTATACATCACCAGGGGGTATACATCACCAGGGGGTATACATCACCAGGGGGTATACATCACCAGGGGGTATACACCACCAGGGGCAACAACACCAGGGGGCATTCATCACCAGGGGGCATACATCACCAGGGGGCATACATCACCAGGGGGTGTACATCACCAGGGGGCATACATCACCAGGGGGTATACATCACCAGGGGGTATGCATCACCAGGGGGTATACATCACCAGGGGGCATACATCACCAGGGGGCAGTATCACCAGGAGGAACACATCTCCGTGGGAACATTCCAGGGGGGAGGGGGGCATAAAAACATCACACAGTTGCTATGCATAGCAGTCTTATGGGAGAGAGGCGTGGCACTGCAAACTTCTGTACCTGGACATGTGCTGACATCTTTTCCTTTGGAGTTTTATTAGTCATTAAAAAATGTGTATTGGTGTGTTTTTAAAAGTTATTTCTCTGGCCTGTCTTGTTCCAGCATACGCACGAGTTGTCCAAACTCGGCCTCCAGCTGAGCAAGGCTGAGACGGAGCGCAGTGCTATCCAGGAGAAGGTGAGAGCAATAAGCTGAGACCTGTGAAAAGATAGCTTTCTGTAAGACTCCACTGCCATGGACTGTACCCATGGCGGAGGTTTCCGTAAGACTCCACTGACCATGGACTCTTCCTTGTGGCCAGAGGTTTCCAAAAGACTCTGTACTTTGTGGCAGAAGTTTCCATAAGACTGGACTCGACCTTGTGGCAGGGTATCTTTGAGGGTATAAATTCATGGTTTTCTCATTAGAAGTCCACTTGCGGATAGTTAGAGTTAGGTACAGTACAGTACAGCATGGTGTTGAGGCTACACAATACAATGAATGCTTTAAAAAATATAATGCTGCCGTGTGGTATGTGGAGTTGTAAATTGATGAGGATGAACTCTAATTTTCTGTTAGTCCTCAACAAATCTTTTGTTGAGAAATGTTTTTCTTCTTCGTGTTGATTGAATTTAATGCGACAAGATTAGTGGAGGTGCCCGCACCAAAGCTGCAGAGAGAACATACCCTTCTTGTCGATCAAAACTGACTGAATGAACTCTCATGACATAATATACATAATATAACCATCTCAATAATCAATTTCAAACTGTAGTCTCTCCACGTTTCGACTGATGAAGGCTAGAGCGCATCTGGTCGAAACGTCTAGAGAATACATTATTGAGAAGGTTATTGTAAAAGAAGACGTAGAATAGCAGCCATTGCTGGTGTAATTACGATGTTTCCACCCCTAATAGAGCAGGGCTGGCAAACTCTAGCTGGTCTAGCTCGTTGCTAACACCGCCATGTTGCATCATTTGTGAGCTATAGTTAGGGATATGGAAAGAGCATGCGCGGGTATACCCACAAACAAAATGGCTGACGATGGTGGCAGTGGCTTCCATGAGCTTGGAGTAAAAAAAATTGCCCCCCCCCCCCCCCCCCCAATTTTTTAAAATTAATTTGATTTTTTAAAATTTATTTTTATTTTTATATCCTAAAACCACACCCCCTGGTCATGTTAATTCAGAATCGGGATGACAGTTCTTTACAGTTTTCGGGTGTAGAGGACAGGCAGGCAGACAGGCAGACACAGAGCTTTTATATATGTAGGGATATAGAGTAATTTATGTGAAACTATATACATACATGGCATTCTTTAGAGAAGAGGCTGCTAGGGGTGAGCGTGTCAAGCCTTGCTGTGTGAGAGGCCATCATGTACAGTGCTGGCACAACTAGAGCCTGCTAGGGATAGTGTGTCAAGCCTTGCTGAGTGAGAGGCCATCGTTGGCACAGCTAGAGAAGAGGCTGCTAGGGGTGAGTGTGCCCGGCCTTGCTGTGTGAGAGGCCATCATGTACAGTGCTGGCACAGCTAGAGAAGAGGCTGCTAGGGGTGAGTGTGTCCAGCCTTGCTTTGTCAGAGGCCACCATGTAGACAAGGCTCTATGTTGACAGCGGCTATTGGAGAGGAGTTGGGGCCCAACAATGACAGAGAGAGGTACAGTACACTGTTGATCTCACTTCTGTAACTTCTCAGACTTGATCTCCACCTCTTGGTTTGTTGAAGCAATATCCCCTGACGATGTACATATCAGCTGACAATATCCCCCTGTGTGTCACCGAGCCCATCCTCAGGTTTAAATACTGACAGAGTGACAAGAGGAAGAAGTGGAAAAGATAACTGCAGCATACAAATGTGATTGTGAATCTCGTACCATAAAACCCCTTCTTTATTTTATCCGCTGAAAGACTTTATTTATGAAAGTTTGTTTGAGTAGTTCTGTTTAAGTTTCCTACACTCTCATCAACAAAACACAATTTATTTTAGCCTGAGGCCTGAGGCGAGTCATGCAGTGTGTTGAGGGAGAATCCACATAGCCTTAGTTGCTCCTGCAGTGGGTGGAGATTGTGCTTACTGGGAGTGACCTTCAGCACTTGGTTTTGCGCTGTTGTGTGGCTTCAGTTTGCAGTGTGTCGTATAGTTATATCCCCCCCACCTACTAATCCTTCCGGTGGTGGGTGTCTGTGTGGGGGGGGGGGGGGGGGGTGATGACATTACATATGTTTCTTTGATGCAATTCTTTGATGCAAACCTTTTGCTCTGCTTGGGATGGTCACCTACCCTTGCTTTTAACTCTCTCACCAGCATATTTATAAGCATATTTATAAGCATATTTATATTCATATTTATATTCATATTTATATTGGATTTAATGTAATTTTCACAAGCATTTATGCATCAGGTGATAAAATGATAAATCGCCCTGGACATTCTCGATTTTGGGTAAGGGATTTCTTAGCAACAAACCACATTGCGGTGAATCTCGTTATAAGAACTGTGTAGTATTAAGAAAGGGGTGCGACTTTTTCATTTCTGCTGGTCTAAGCAACTGAGAATTGCCAATTTTATCTGATGTGTAGCAGAAGAGCCAAAGAACATTGCAATGGGTTTTGGTAATGGTGATATATTATTGTTGTTGTTGTTGTTGTTACTACTAATATTGTTGTTGTTATTATTGTTGTTATTATTGTTTTTGTTGTTGTTACTATTATTGTTGGTGTTACTGCTGTTGTTGTTGTTATTATTGTTGTTGTTACTATTATTGTTGTTGTTACTGCTGTTGTTGTTATTATTGTTGTTGTTGTTACTGCTGTTGTTGTTGTTATTATTATTGTTGTTGTTGTTGTTATTTATGCTGATGAGAGGATTATAGAAGCATCAATAGTTGTTGGGTTTTTTTGGGGGGGGGGGGACGTGCTTGGGGTCCTCCCCCAGGAAGTGCAATTTTGGATTGAAACACCCCAACTACAGCATCGTGATTTCAAATTGTTTGGGGGGGGGGGGGTTCAAGTAGAAACCTAAATTTTTGGGGGGAGGGGCAGTTCACCCACCCCCCTCTATATGAAATGCTGGTGTGCATCTCTCTCCTTCCCTTCCGCTGCTGTAGCTGACGGAGGAGAAACTGTCTCTCACAGCTAACCTGGAGTCCATGCAGGCCGAGGCAGACTTTACAAAGGAGCAGCTGGAGATGGTGAAAGGTGAGCAGGTGGACGTGCACATGCCTGGTCACATGACTTCAGAGGAAAGTGTCGCTGTTTTGTGGTTGGTTTGGAGAGTGATACCATGTGCGGCTTTATCCAACGTATATCGTAGATCAGAAATTCTTCATTGTTTGATAAATATGCGCAATCCTGACGTGCGGAAATTAAGAATGAAGAGAAAGATGATTATAACGTTATGCGTTAGCTAGGGCTCCACTAGAAGTGCTGGAAATATCTCTCTCCTAAGATATTTGAAGTGCAGAGAAGTGAACACAGCTTTGACAATCTCCGAAGTCCGTGTCCAAGATTGATGGCATCTTTTTTCACCACTAGCTACTGCGTAGGGATCTGTTGGCCAATGGCCCTCTTTTTTCACAATCCCTCAACTGCTGGTTTCCATGTAGGCTCTTTCAAGAAATGGCCGTGCAATCCTCTTTCAGCCTGCCTCTCTTCATAAGCCAATTGCATATTGTCTCTCTGTCGCGCCTACCGATATAAACTCAGTAACTCTTGGACCACGAGGTCTACGGGAATATATCGACACTAATCAGAACACGAAGTACAGTATTCCAGATTCACAGCATAACATTTATAACGCGTTCCTAATAATATTTAGTATTTGTGTTTAAATAATACATAAAATATTTAGTATTTGTGTTTAAATAATATTTTTATAATAATTATAATATTTGTTTTTAAATAATATTATATAACATAATATATAATATTCATTTTTAAATACTTTTTTTTAAACATATATACATAATAATTTGTGTTTAACCCTTTAACGGTCACGGGCGCTTTAAAGCGCCCTAAGAAGTCTCGCAGTTAAAAAATTCATAAAAAATAGATCGTTCGAACTTACCCCCATAAAAATCTTATTAAACGACGCCTAAAACGTTGCTCTATCACGTGGTATTCACAAAACAATGACAGCATAACGGTTACTAAGGACTTTGAACCCGGAAAGCTCACACGGCTAAGCGCTTGAACGTTAGCGATGTGCTGCTTTTACTGGAAGACGACGATTTCGGCCTTTCTGAAGCGGATGACAGTGATTTTGAAGGCGAAGGTGTTGAGAGCTACCTTCCCAGAGCAAACCCTGAGCTTAGTCACTCAGAAGTAACGGAGGAAGATGAAGATCCAATAGATATAGTTTCTGATGACAGCTCCAGCTCTAGTGATAAGAGTCTTACTCAGCCTTTAGGTAAGTATTACTGTTTATTACTGTTCAAAATGGTATAGAATATAAAAATATCTGTTTCTATGTCCACAGTTTTTGGATCTACACAGTCACAGCAGTCCCACCTCTCACAGAGCTCAAATACCCATCAGTCACGATGTCTCATCGTGACTGATGGGTATTTGAGCTCTGTGATGTAAGCTTTCTTCTGTTTTTCATAATTCCATGCTGCAGTCTTGTCATTATGGTTGAAATTTGTGTACCTGCAAATGTATAAAACATGTTATCATAAAATATACTTGAAAATAGAACAATAATTGACTTGAAATTCAAAAATTAATTACTAAAACCACAATTACAACCACATACTTCGTTGCTAGGCAACATAAACCACACCTACATATGAAGTAACTATGTGCGATTCCAAAAATATATGGTTGCTATGGACTTTAATAAATATTTGAGACAATACAGTTAATTTTAGTAATGGTAGCAATATTTTTTTTTTTAACCCGACCATGAAAGGGTTAAATAATACATAATAATATAATTATAGTATTTGATTTTAAATAATATATTTGTAACATTTAACCTCAAGGATTTCTTTGTTGCTTGCAATTTCCATCGACAGTTACTTAATTTTATTACTAGATATTTATTTTTAGCCTTTGGCCATGACATTCCACAACCATAGCATTATGCTTTTTTTTTGTTTTGTTGTTTCTTGTTGTTCTGTAGCTCGTCTTAACGAGACGCAGTCCGAGCTAGTGGAGCTGAAGATCAAAGTGGAGACAGCCCGGCAGAGAGGGCTCAAGGGCATATCCACCGAGATTTACACGGAGGTGCCAGAGGGTAAGGGGTTGTCAACAGATAATTTGTGAATTTGTGATAAGGTTCATATCTCCTAATAGTAATGTGTGGCAGGGGTCCCTAACAGATTTCCCCCCTATAACAGATTTCCCCCTAACAGATCCCCCCCCCCCCCCTACATCACAAGTAAGTATTATTAGCCTTCCCCCCCCAAAAATAAACATTCTTTCTAGAGGATCACTTGTATTAATTTGGTCCTTCCATCTTTCTTAATTGGTGTTGAGTTTGTAAAAGACTAAGTAGGCAGGGCCAAGAGAAAGGCACACCAAACCAAACAAGCCACTCCCCCTAACCAGGCTCTAGTGTGGATTCTACGATTGTTTCCTCCATTATCCCCCCAGGCACGGAGGATCCAGGCGTTACCCTGGTCCCACCCGGCACAGAGGAGTCCCCCGTGCACGAGGTGTCGGAGCTGATACCGGACACCGAGAGCTCGACGTTGTTCGATGCTTCTCTGTCTAGTTCGTCTCCCATGGACAGACTGGGCACCTTATTGGCAACTCCAAGTAAAGGCTTGATGAAAACTGTCCACGTTGAATCCCGTAAGTCGTCTTTCTTTCTGGTATGCTGACTTATTCTCCATTCTCCTCCTCTCTTCTCTCCTGCCTCAATGTGTCGACGTATTATTAAATCTGCAGTGTATTGTGGCATGTTTAATTATATATTTTTTATTTGTGTTTCCAGCTCTGAACACACACACACACAGAGACACACACACACACACACACACACACACACACAGAGAGACACACACACACACACACACACACACACAGAGAGAGAGAGAGAGACACACACACACAGCCTGATTCTGCCATTGTTTCTGTTCAATATTCATCTGCCCCTGTAGCGTCTATTCTGCTTACTATTTAACAAGTGCTCTCTCCTCTCTGACTGTGCAGCCAGTTCTCTCTCCTCTACTGACTATGCAGCCAGTTCTCTCTCCTCACTGACTCTGTAGCCAGTTTTCTCTACTCTACTGACTATGCATCCAGTTCTCTCTCTCTTCTAGTGACTCTGCAGTCAGCTTCTCTTCACCTCTCCCTGGCTTGGTCAGCTAGTCATGGTAGTATATATTGCTAGTGAATGTCTACCTTTAACATGTGACCATGTGCACACTGTGTGCTCTGGTGATGCACACATGACAGTGTGCTCAGGTGATGCACGCATGACAGTGTGCTCAGGTGATGCACACATGACAGTGTGCTCAGGTGATGCACGCATGACAGTGTGCTCAGGTGATGCACACATGACAGTGTGCTCAGGTGATGCACACATGACAGTGTGCTCAGGTGATGCTCGCATGACAGTGTGCTCAGGTGATGCACGCATGACAGTGTGCTCAGGTGATGCACGCATGACAGTGTGCTCAGGTGATGCACACATGACAGTGTGCTCAGGTGATGCACACTGTGCTCAGGTGATGCACCCTGTGCTCAGGTGATGCACACATGACAGTGTGCCCAGGATTGCTGTGGGAGTTAGTACTTGTTTGGTGGGAGTTGATCGGATGTTGATGTGAGAGTGTCTGGATGACAGTGGGAGTTGATCAAGGTGTTGATGTGAGAGTGTCTGGATGATGATGAGAGTTGATCAAGGTGTTGATGTGAGAGTGTCTGGATGATGATGGGAGTTGATCAGGTGTTGATGTGAGAGTGTCTGGATGATGATGGGAGTTGATCAAGGTGTTAATGTGAGAGTATCTGGAAGATGATGGGAGTTGATCAAGGTGTTGATGTGAGAGTGTTTGGATGATGGGAGTTGATCAAGGTGTTGATGTGAGAGTGTCTGGATGATGATGAGAGTTGATCAAGGTGTTGATGTGAGAGTGTCTGGATGATGATGGGAGTTGATCAGGTGTTGATGTGAGAGTGTCTGGATGATGATGGGAGTTGATCAAGTTGTTAATGTGAGAGTGTCTGGATGATGATGGGAGTTGATCAAGGTGTTGATGTGAGAGTATCTGGAAGATGATGGGAGTTGATCAAGGTGTTGATGTGAGAGTGTCTGGATGATGATGGGAGTTGATCAAGGTGTTCATGTGAGAGTATCTGAACGACGGTGATGGCTGTGTTTCAAGGAGTCCGCATTGAGAGGGTTTGACCAAACAAATGTAGTATTGACCCATGTTAATTATCTCATCTCCATAAATAGCAATCATAACAACAACAACAATAATGTCTTGTATTCCCTCAAATTCAGAGGCACTAAACTCGCCAGTATAATAATAATATTGTTTTTTCATTTGCCATGATTTGTTGTTTTCCCTATGCAGTGAGGGTCGAAGGTCTGGAGAACGCGCTAAGAATATCGCAAGACAGAATCAGGCAGCTTGAAGTAGGTGGTACGGGGTCATCACTTGATTTTGTGATTGGTTTGTAATGATCACATGACCACTCCCACAGGAGCGGTTGTCAAGTGACACTTCATCGTATCCAGCTGGCGCCGATGTCTGTGCGGAAGAGAGCGTTGGCACGAGCAACTCTCTCGTGCAGGAACTGGTGGCAGTTGCAAAGAACCTGACCAACATGGTTATCGCTAAAAGTGAGACAACTCTTCTGTAGTTAAGTTGCTCTTTGCTTTGATTTTGTGGTTAAGGAATGTTTTAATAATAATAATAATTATTATTATTAGTTCTATTATCATCACCACCACCACCACACTACTACTACTACTACTACTACTACTACTACTACTTATTATTATCGTTATTGTTATCATTATTATTATTATTATTATTATTATTATTATTATCGTTATCATTATTATTATTATTATTATTATTATTATTATTATTATTATTATTATTATTACTACTACTCATACTACTACTACTACTACTACTGTTGTTGTTGTTATTACTACTACTACTATTATTATTGTTGTTGTTTATTATTGTTGTTATTATTATTATCAGTATTATTAAATTATCAGTATTATTAAATTAATATTATTATTATTAATTATTGTTATTATAATATTATTACAATAACCTCAATCATCAACTTGAAATTGTACTCTCTCGATGTTTCGACTAGCCAAGAGCATCTAGTCGAAACATCAATGTCGACAGAGTATAGTTTCAAGTTGATTATTGAGAACGTTATTGTAATATTATTGTGTCAATTGAGAGTTTATTGAGAGATATTATTATTATTATTATTATTATTATTATTATTATTATTATTATTATTATTATTATTATTATTATTATTGTTATTATTAATGTTGTTGTTATTGTTGTTGTTGTTGTTAATTTTATGATTATTATTATTATTATTATTATTATTATTATTATTATTATTATTATTATTATTATTATTATATTATTAGTTATTATAATAATAATAATAATAATAATAATAATAATAATAATAATAATAATTATTATTATTATTATATTATTAGTTATTATTATATTATTAGTTATTATTATATTATTAGTTATTATTATATTATTAGTTATTATTATATTATTAGTTATTATTATATTATTAGTTATTATTATATTATTATTTTTAATAATTGTTAAGTTATTATTATTATTGTTATTGAATTAACAATTATTGTTATTATTATTATTATTATTATTATTATTATTATTATTATTATTATTATTATTATTATTATTATTATTATTATTATTATTATAATAATTATTATTATTATAATAATTATTGTTGTTGTTATCATCATCATCATCATCATCATCATCATCATCATCATCATCATCATCATCATCATCATCATTATTATAATTATTATTGTTATTATTACTACTACTACTACTATTATTATTATTATTATTATTATTATTATTATTATTATTATTATTATTATTACCATCATTATTATTATTATTCGTCTGCTCTGATGTTAGGTCACATCCAGGTGCTCCAGGAATCTCTCCTAGAAGCAGAAGTCAAAAGGCATGAAGGTAAATTAATTATATATAAAGTTGTAGCAATATATTTGTCTATGTGAATGTCCACTCTGCAAGGCCGAGCAGAAGGTGGGATAGGACAATAATACTTTACCTATGGAACTAGATGGATGATTAGATTGGGGGGGGGGGGTTAGGTTTGGCCCAGATCTGGACATGGTGCCCACTTCTTCAAAGTCATTGTTGCATGGTACTTGTCATCGTCGGCCATTTTGTTTAGGGCATATCTGTGCATGCAGTTTTTCACGTTCCCAGCGACAGTCACAAGTTACGCAACATGGCGCCCTTACCAACGAACAGTACTAGCTCACGGTGGAGCTCACACCCCCGAGCAGTTGGCTAGCTCATGGTGGAGCTCGCACCCATGGGCAGCTGGCTAGTGAGGCTGCCTCTAGTTAGGAGAACGCTTTAGTCACCCTTGTAGGGGGCCGGGGCGGTGGCTTCGATCAAGTTGTTGTGTAGACGGGTGATAATTTCCCGGGCAATGCCGGGTACAGCCTCGACTAGTATATATATGTATATACATGTGTACCGAATAAGGAAGGTGTGGTGATAATGCGAGCGAAGTCTCACGAATAAGTTTTGTTTGCTTATTTTATTCCTTCGCAAATTGTCAATTACATCATCAATTGATCACATGAGCTAGTTAGTGGCTGGCTGCAGGCGCTGTTGTTCTTGGGGGTTCAGTTGCATCCGGACATGATGATCCCCCAAAGAAGACATTGTGTGCTGGATGAGGATTTGTCTCGGCCGAAGATGTTTCTATTGCTGCATGAACTGTTCCAGCTGCAAATCATTCGGCACGTGCTATTCCAGCTAGGCAAGAAAAGAGGCCTCTCCTGTATCATCAAAAGGAGCTGGGTGTGGGTGTATAAGTGAGAGTGTTGTTTGTGGATTAAAGAACGAGCTAAAAGTCTTGATCAGAATGTTTTTGGATGGGGGTGGGGTGGGGTGGCTGACAATGAGTGAGCAGGCATGGCCTCTGCATTCAAGTCCTCTATCTGCATGTTGTCTTCAAGCTCCATGGCAAAGCTCTGTGTGCAAGCTTCCTGTATGTTCCTTTTTGTTCTGTTTCCAAGACTCTTGTTGCTGACGTGCAGACCTTTTTAAAGCACTTAGGTGCAAAACCTCGCATCCAAGTGAATGCAGGTACATGCTTCCCCCTTCTCTGATTTTTGTTGTGAGTTGTGTGTGTGTGGGGGTGGGGTATTTCATGGATCTGAGATTCTGGTGCATTCCGAGCTAAATTTCTTCAAGTATCACAAATCAAATGGACCCACTGCAGTGCTTAGCCAATCCAAAGCCAAGAACGATTAATAATTAACACCAAGACCACGACAAAGCTTGCAAAATCCTGGCAGCCATATCTGTGAGGTTAAATTTGAACGAAACAGGTTTATTACTTGCTATGCATGTGAGGGCAAAGAGCAGCCCATCATGCGGTGGGAACCAGCTCCGCCCACTCCCTCCCACCCTCTCCTCCTCCAACTTCTATGCCAGCCAGTCTTACTGGCTAGAGGGGAACTCAACCCAGGTCAGCTACATCAGCAACTGGATCAAAGCTGTTGAACACATTTCTTCCTGCCTCATTGAAGCACGACATGGCTTCAAGCAGGCTGGAGCCTTGGAGTGTGTCCAGCCTGATCCGGCTGACTCAACTTGTATTGTGCTAAAATCTTCGAATACCATTATGTGCATGCATCAATGCTGTCACGTTCACTTTTCTGCAAACTTTTCCCCCCAATAATTTTATCAACTTTTCTCATTTCCACTGACATTTTTGTCGCCGTCTTGTATATCATATGATCAAGTTCTTTCTCCTCATTTGATTGGCTAATAACTGGGTAACCTAACCCCCAAATCCGTATTTGGTCGGTAAGGTACTACCCATTGTGCGAGTCACCCTGTGGTCATGTAAATATTGTGGCGTGGCTTAGTCAGGCCACTTTGCCCCAGGGCCTGGCTTAATTCAAATATATTTGTAGTGATTGGTACAGGAGGTGCCCCCAAAAAGTTCAAGTTCCGAACCCGTTCCAACGCTAATATTACAATGTCGAGGAAAGTAGAACTGCCGAATCAAATGCAGAGAAGAGCCGACGGATGATGCAAAACAAACGCTGTTAAGTTTACGTTTCATTTTTTTATTTTAATCTTGCACTTTTTTTATAAACGTGTGCGCACACGTACAAGGGGCGGGCGTCCGAGTTGTTTACAACTAGCTAAATCTAGCGAGTGTTTTTTGCTCCACTTTGTTTTCTTCTCCAGATGTCATTTTGGCCATCAAGAAGTTTATTGCCGACTGAAGTAAGTATTAGTTATTTCTCTTCCTAACCTTTTGGCCTGTGCCCACTAGTGTCTGTCCTTCGGGTCTAACTCTAACTTAGTGTTAGTAGCTTTGCCTTCTAGTTCATTGCTACACTGTGTAGCTAAGATGCATTAGACTAAGCTTGCTATATAGTTTTGTAGAGGTTAGGTTTGCAATGTATAGAGTTTGGCAAAGCCTGGTGTAGACCAAGGCTTGTAAAACAAGCCCCTTTTTAAAGCCCTCAAAAACGTCAGAAAACTTAATCTCTAGAAACCTCTAGCTAAGCTTTTGTATGTAACAAGCCACGTCTAGAATATTAGGCCTCACATCAACCATGTATAGACCAAGAGCTGATATATTTACGCATTGATATTTTGGCCCACAGAGAACTCTGTGTTGGTGGAGCCCATAAGCATGGCGGAGGATGGTTGTGTGTTTGGTGACAGGTGTTCTGTCGGGAGTGTAAAATTTCTGCAATAGATTCCTCCATTGCATGGTGGGATGTCTTTACAATGTTGTGTTGTGCATGCAACAGGACCTCAGACTTCTATGGTGGAGTTATGGGATAAGTTTGTCCTTGATGACCCCATCAACCTACACATACTAGCCTACAGCTCCCCTACATTCGCTGGTTCCAACTACTTGTACCTCTTATGGACCCTATTGAATTTTAGCCTGTATGGGAGAAGTGTTTGAAGTCGATCCAGCAAGCATACAAGTGTTTATGCTCGCAATATAAAGCAATGACATTGAAAATTCTTTAGTTTTGTAACCGAATGTCATCTTCTACTATATGAAGATGTCTTTTTAATGAACTACTACAAGGCAAATTCATCTAAGCTTCACACAAGGAATGTGCAATGTCAGAGAAATGGTGACACACTGAGACACACAAATACTTGCTTGTACAGTAGCTTAAATAGGAGACGCTTCACACCAAAAATGTGTCGTGCCAATTGAGTAGTCTTACATAGTTGTGACAGCCAAACACAAGCCCTTCCATGATATGTCATGAAAGTTCGCTGGTGATAGTTATGCATACTCATTGCATGATGATTATGGTAGCCTTACGACCAGTGAACAAAAATTATAGCAATTATATATGCCAGTGAATAAGTACAACAACATTCAATAGCTAGTTGCTGCTCATTGTATGTAGTTCAATAATCCTTGAGTGCAGTCTATGGATATCGAGTTGGACTGCCATCAGTCTATATAACATCCTCTATACCACAAGTCACCTCCCCAAGAAAATGCCAGATTCACTCCAATCTTTTCATCTGTAAAGGCAGGGAAGGGAAGATATAGTATTGTAATATTACCTTGCCTTTAAGATTTGGAAATCAAATGTTTCACTGACTCAAGCTAAGTTTGCTAAGGAGTAAGCTAAGCTGTCAAAAGACTAATCTATGTCTTAAAAAAGTCTTAGCCTGTTAAGCTGGTCCTTCAAGCGCCCAAGCTAAACTCCAAGTCATAACCCAGGTAAAGCTATGCTCTTGAGCTTACCCTTCAAATTTAGAATAAGCTAATCATTCAAGCTTCCTTTAAGCTTAGCTAAACCATAAACCATCTTATAAACTGTAAGCTTAAACCAAGTTGTCCAGCTAAACTAAGCTTTAGAAATGACAGAGCTTACCTTGTCCATGAGTCTGACAAGCTGACAGTAGAACTACCTCCGAAGGTCTATCCTAGAGCAGTTCTGCATAGCAGAATGGTGTGCAGTGAAATACTATAGCCCTTGTTTGTCTGTAGCAGACGCTGGAGCTAGTTGGGGGGGGGGGGGGGCTTCAGTTAGTTCAGTTCACCCTTTTTCCCCATTTTTTCACAATTTTTTTAATCGTTTATAAATGTTGTTGTACGCATCTACTAGCCATTTCCAACATTTTAGAGGCATTGGAGCATCCATTTCAAAGTTATGGTGCTTTTTGTCCATGCTATTTCACTTATCTCGATTCAAAATTGGAAGAGACGCATACAGGTTCAACCCAAACATTTCATTGTCTACTTTGACTGCTTATTTCTACAAATCATGATTAAAAAAAAAAGGCGGGGGGGGGGGGGGGGGGGGGGGTTGGCGAACATAACTTTGTCACAATTAATATTTGTTGGTGTCATTTGAAATTTGAAAGCTCTTTGTGTGTTCTGTAATTTGAGTGAATCAGATTTTTTTTTTTTAATAGCATTGCCAAGTTATGGTCATTAGAAGAGATGACCTTTTGGGGTTAATGAGTTCAACCCACATGGTCAATTGCAACTGACCAACAGTCATGCACAAGCCAAATTGGTTTCACTCAAATTACAGCTAAGTGTTTCAGGAAGCCACAAAACAAATTTGAGCGCAAGATCTTCTAGTGCTTCTAGTGGTGTTGAGTTAGGTCTGCCAAACGCTTGAGTGGTAGGGGTCTTGGCCTGTCACTTGTATCTTCTAATAAAATGAGACATTTCAGATACCATTGGAAAGAAGACAGAATAAGCAACACTTTGATAACAAAATTATCTGCATAGTGGAAAGGGGGGAAAGTTATGGCAATTACAAAGAGGACAAACGTCTTTTTGTTAAAAAGGTGAAGCCCCCCCTTAACAGTCGTTTCGTCAGTAAGCTTCATCTGCTCCTCTATTTCTTCGAGGCTGGCATTAATTTCGAGGGCCTTTCGTAGAAGAACGACATTATGAACGGTACAAGAAGCGAGAGGCTGCCGAACGACAAACAAACTGGAAGAAGCTGGAGGGCAAAGCCAATTGAACTTGAAGCACGAGGTTGACCAATGGCCGCGCAAACGAGGGCGATGAAATTGAACTGCGAACGAGTTTGAAAGGCGGAGAAAAAATTCTGCGCCATTGGAATGGGGTTGTTATTTACAGAGTTGGAACGATGTTGCTCCAAAACGCCATGGAACCGGAACTGGAACTTTTTTTGTCTCCTACTGTACATGTATGTGTTTGTGTTTACTTGGCAGTGTACGTATGATAACTTCATTGTTAGGATCGGTTTAGGGTGTGGCACGGATTATTCTAGTTTCGGAGCATGAACATGAGGAGTGGATATGCTCGAGCACGTCCGTAGCCGTGCACAAGCTCGTCAACTAGAGATAACCCATATCGCATCCAACCTTTACCTAAAAACTAATAGGATGGCAGGTGCGGCCACAACTTAGTCAAGGTACCCCGGGATTCCCCTGGGAACTTGGGACTAGGTTGGGATGTTGCTAGCTCTAGCCCTAGAGTCCCCCAAGTCCTAGTCATAGATTACCCTTAGGCCCATTACTAATTCCTGGATTCATGCTCTACACTCGAGTCTATCTTATTGGGGAAATCCAGGACACTTCCAAGTAACCTGGGAACCCCAGGACACTTCTAAGACACTTCCAAGCATCCCAGGGACCACAGGACACTGTATCCCGGGAACTACAGGACATTTCCAAGTATCCCGGGAACCCCAGGACACTTCTAAGTATCCTGGGAGTCCCAGGACAATTCCATGTATCCCAGGACACTTCTACGACACTTCCAAGCATCCCAGGGACCACAGGACACTTCTAAGTATCCCAGGAACCCCAGGACACTTCCAAGTATCCCAGGAACCCCAGGACACTTCCAAGTATCCCAGGAACCCCAGGACACTTCTAAGTATCCCAGGGACCACAGGACACTTCTAAGTATCCCAGGGACCACAGGACACTTCTAAGTATCCCAGGAACCCCAGGACACTTCCAAGTATCCCAGGAACCCCAGGACACTTCCAAGTATCCCAGGAACCCCAGGACACTTCCAAACATACCAGGAACCACAGGACATTTCCAAGTATCCCGGGAACCCCAGGACACTCTAAGTATCCCAGGAACCCCAGGACACTTCTAAGTATCCCAGGAACCACAGGAAATTTCCAAGTATCCCGGGAACCCCAGGACACTCTAAGTATCCCAGGAACCACAGGAAATTTCCAAGTATCCCGGGAACCCCAGGACACTCTAAGTATCCCGGGAACCCCAGGACACTTCCAAGTATCCTGGAACCCCAGGACACTTCTAAGTATCCCGGAACCCCAGGATATCCTAGGAATGTTGTGGTGGTACTGAACTTGTACGGTGCATGGTTCTCATGACGTCACCATTGTCCAGACTCTCTCCCATCAACATCCTCATCAGCTCCCACACACACTAATATAGATTCACACCTGCAGGACATGCCAGGCTATAACATATAAGGCTTTCTCAATAATCAACTAGAATTACCTCCTACTATGTTGATGTATCTAGACTTCAGTGTAGTGCTATGTTGATGTATCCAGACTTCATTGTAGTGCTATGTTGATGTATCCAGACTTCAGTGTAGAGCTATGTTGATGTATCCAGACTTCAGTGTAGTGCTATGTTGATGTATCTAGCCTTCAGTGTAGTGCTATGTTGATGTATCCAGACTTCAGTGTAGTGCTATGTTGATGTATCTAGCCTTCAGTGTAGTGCTATGTTGATGTATCTAGACTTCAGTGTAGTGCTACATATGTTGATGTATCTAGACTTCAGTGTAGTGCTATGTTGATGTATCTAGCCTTCAGTGTAGTGCTATGTTGATGTATCCAGACTTCAGTGTAGTGCTATGTTGATGTATCCAGACTTCAGTGTAGTGCTATGTTGATGTATCTAGACTTCAGTGTAGTGCTATATTGATGTATCCAGACTTCAGTGTAGTGCTATGTTGATGTACATGTATCTAAACTTCAGTGTAGTGCTATGTTGATGTATCTAGAATTCAGTGTAGTGCTATTTTGATGTATCTAGACTTCAGTGTAGTGCTATGTTGATGTATCTAGCCTTCAATGTAGTGCTATGTTGATGTATCCAGACTTCAGTGTAGTGCTATGTTGATGTATCTAGACTTCAGTGTAGTGCTATGTCGATGTATCCAGACTTCAGTGTAGTGCTATGTTGATGTATCTAGACTTCAGTGTAGTGCTATGTTGATGTATCTAGACTTCAGTGTAGTGCTATGTTGATGTAGACTTCAGTATGGTGCTATTCTGTACCGTGTGCGCAGTATTGCTGCCACATTGTGCGAGGGAGACGGATATGAGTGGGCCGAGAGAGGTAACCTGAATTCTCCGTCTCGTTAAAGTTTTATTGCCTGCCTTTTGCTGGAGCACTTGTTATACATGTGCAGCCTCTACTGGGAGAGCCGCACATTCCTTCAAGTAGTGTCGGACATTCCTTCAAGAAGTGTCGGACATTCCTTCAAGAAGTGTCGGACATTCCTTCAAGAAGTGTGCCAGTCAAGACTGGACGTTGCGGTTATGCCGAGAACTTCTTGCATTGATGGAAAAGGAAAAAAATAGAGGGGAGATAAAAAGGAGATATGTAAGGTTGACCAAAAATTAATCCTTCAAACAGGACCACGTAATTACATTAACTTGATTCACATTATATACTCATACAATGTAAGTAATCTAACACAACTTGTAGTCTTAATTAAGTTTGATTCACATTGCTCCCATGGTGTGAGTATTCCAGTGTTCTTAACTAAGCTTGATTTTGCCAACTCAAAGCCTCAAGTAGGTGATCTTTACTATTATCATGTTACATGGTCACATCATTAGCTGAGATGTTGTGTGTCTTTCTTCAGGCGGTGAAGTGGAAGAGGACACCTCCACCGTCACGTCCAGGCTACAAAGGTATGTCCAGTCACTAACCAGTGCACTCCCTTGTCCATGTTGGCTCATACTCTGTATCTGCTTTAATATCTTCTCTTTCCTTTTTCACTTTCTCTTCCTCTTCTCCTTCGTCTCCATGCCATATATCTCTCTTATCTCCCTCTCTTCCCCCCCCTTCCTGATGCGATGTCTTAGCACTGAGGTATCCTGTAGGAGGTTGCAAGATGCCAGAGAGAGATTGGAAATGGAGCTCTCCCGCGTCAAAGAAGAATGTTCTGCTCAGCTCAAGAAGAACGAGTCACTGGAGTCGGAGGTAAAATTTCTCTCTCACTTGGTTTCCTTGAATGTATTATCTTGTTACCTTTTATTGCCCACCTTCTTTATTCCTTCGTTAATTTTCCTTCCCGGTATACTGGATTATTTTCCGTGGAGGTAATGTAATTAATCTGACATTTTCTTTTTCCCCTCCCCCCTCTCTCTTCTATATTACCTTCATCTTTAATACATCTCTCCCTCTCTGTATTTCTCTCATCCCTTACAGAACCAACAGCTGGTCGATGACAACAAGTTTCTTCAACAGAAACTGGAGCAGCTGCCCACCCAGGCCACTCCTCCTCCACCCCCAGGAGCACAGCAGCAGGTTTGTAGCTCTCCTACTCCACCTAGCGCCAAATTCACGGCGCATGACAAAACCCTGCAACGTCGAAAGGAGGAAGAGGAACAGGTAGAGAGACCAAGCCAGCCAGTGATGGCAATCTCTTCACCCATCTTCTCTCTTGGGCATCTTATATTGTCTCCTCTCTGATCTGTTCTCCGTCGTCTTTTCTTCCCTTCCTTACCTTCCACGCTTTCCGCGCTTCTCTGTCGTGGATCAATCTCTTCTTGTGTAATCTCTCTGAAGAGTTCAAATCAGCAGATCATTATTTTTATTTTTTATTTGGGGTTTTATTTGGGGTGGGGGGAAGGGGGTGGGGAGGGGGGGTTGATGTTCTGATTTCATTATTTATGGTGTGATATTGGTTGTCGTTCCCTCTATATTCCAGTGATGTCACTCGTAATAATGTGTGTCTTAAAAAAAAGGCCTAAAGGCTAGTTCACAATATGTCCACTTGCACTAGTGATGCCATGCGTTATTTTGGTGATTGTGGTGACCGTGAAGTCGCGCCACTTTGCTTGTGTAGACTCGATTTCTATTCTAGTTCCAGTCGCATTGCGTCGACGCATGTCGGTGTGCTTTATTTGTGTTTCCACACACAAAAGACGTTTCTCCAAGGAAAAGATGAATGAGGAAAGGATTTGATAGAGGCAGTGAGGAAACGTTTGATGAGGCAGTGAGGAGCTTTCCTAGTATATATATGGCTGTATCCATATATATGGCTGTATCCCACAAGTTGTTTAGAGGTTGAAGGAATGGGGAGGTTGAAGGAATGGGTGGAGTTTAGGAATGGGTGGAGTTTAGGAATGGGTGGAGTTTAGGAATGGGTGGAGTTTGTAATTCGGGTTCAATTTCAATAGTTCGAAGCCAGTGATGCAATTAGGCCGATATGGTGTACTATTCAAAGCGACGGCAGAGAGAAGGTCCTGTGACATATTGTGAACTGGCGTTTATTGACCACATAAGATATGTAACTGTGAATGGCCATTGGCTTTAAGCTACTGACCTTGGGTATATATAGCTTGTTAATGCTGGTTGAATAATACTCGTTTTGGATGTGGTAGTTTTCGCGCTACAGGTGTGCTGGATTTTGTGTGTGGGAGTTTTGAGGATGGATGGCAGCAGTTGAGCTTGACTAGGAAGCATTGTGCATGGCCACTGCATAAGAACGTGCACACGCCAGCATATATATATATATATATATATATATAATAGGAGGAGTTGTTTAGTTGTTGCTTTTTACAACCAGCAGGAGCACAAGCTTTTGAATAACCTGATCACCGTAAATTCTGGTTATTAAAGTCTCTCCGTGAGTAGCGCATTAGATGCTGTCATGTGCCCTTCTCGTCGTAATGAACTGTCTTTGTTAGGAGTCCTTTGGTGTCTTGCTACGAACCGGTTTCTTAACTGTCATTTTGATAAAAGAATAAGTTATCCCTATTAGCTTCACAAGTGTAGGCTAACCATATTAGCTTCACAAGTATAAGTTATCCCTATTAGCTTCACAAGTATAGGTTATCCCTATTAGCTTCCCAAGTATAGGTTATCCCTATTAGCTTCACAAGTATAGGTTATCCCTATTAGCTTCACAAGTATAGGTTATCCCTATTAGCTTCACAAGTATAGGTTATCCCTATTAGCTTCCCAAGTATAGGCTATCTTCACAAGTATATAGGTTATCCCTATTAGCTTCACAAGTATAGGTTATCCCTATTAGCTTCACAAGTATAGGTTATCCCTATTAGCTTTACAAGTATAGGTTATCCCTATTAGCTTCGATTATCCCTATTAGCTTCACAAGTATAGGTTATCCTATTAGCTTCACAAGTATAGGTTATCCCTATTAACTTCACAAGTATAAGTTATCCCTCTTAGCTTCACAAGTATAAGTTATCCCTATTAGCTTCACAAGTATAGGTTATTCTCCTATTAGCTTCACAAGTATAGGTTATCCCTATTAGCTTCAAGTGTCAAGACCAATTCACAAAACATTGAGGCAAGAGTTATGATTATGGCTGTGCCTAATATTAGCTACAGTTAATTGTCCTTTGTTTCCAGGTGAGCTACTTGCTGATCATTCGCAGGACACTTCGAGCCCTTTGCTCTGAGGTTCCAATTTTTTCCTAACATGCCCAATGATTATACATCTGGCTCACGAAGGATGCCAACAGCATGCCAGTTGCAAGAATTGTTCTCTGAAAGGGCTAAACCAGCCCTAGCCCTAGCTTCTTCTTTTTTCTATCAAGAGTGGCCAAACGTATAAACTTTATTAAATTTCCATGTACTACATCTGAAAGTTCATCAGTAGCTTCTTCTCGGAGGGCCTCCTTTCTAACCTACTTCTTTGTCTGGCTTACAAGAGTATCTCCTCCCTCCACTGGCTCATCAGACTAGCTCTTCTTGCTCTCCCCAATGGTCCTGTCTAAAAGCCAGCCTGAGGCAATGAACAGGGCACAGGTGCAGCCTGAAGCAATACACAGTGGCACAGGTGCAGCCTGAAGCAATGCAAGCGGCACAGGTGCATCCTGAAGCAATGCACAGCGGCACAGGTGCAGCCTAAAGCAATGCAAAGCGGCACAGGTGCAGCTTGAAGCAATACACAGCGACAGGTGCAACTTTCAGCGGCACAGGTGCAGCTTGAAGCAATATACAGCGACAGGTGCAACTTGGTTACAGTCGTTGCAGCAGTGGGAGGGACGTTGACGCACTTTGAAAGTGCCACTAGCTCTGCATTGCTTGGGTTTCGGTGGATCATCTTGGTCTCGGGCATTACTTCGGTAGAGGGTGAACCTTCAAATGTTGCCTTCCTCTTTTCTGACTGCAACAAGTGTTGTGAAATGCTGGGCTTGCCCGTCAACAGTGAAGATGCCATCACTTCGCTGACTTTCTACTACATGGGAACAACTTCCACAATCAAAGGATGGAGCTTATGGAAACGATCAAACTCTGGATCATTCCGAGGTTTCATTCTGTTATTATGTCAACGACTTTGAATCGGTTAATAGGCCTTCCATTTACGCTGCCAGGTGCCCCTAGGAGGACGTCAGCCGGCCGGTAGTCGGTTATGTACGATAGCTTATGTACACCGTAGCTATTGTAATGCCCAGTAGTAACCATTAACACTGGAAGGTTCTGTAATGCATACAATCCTTGAAATTCATTTTCCAACCACGTGCTTGACCACATACTTACATTTTAACGCCTAATGAAACAAGTCGTTGCATAGAGCAGAGCTTCCTCTAGCCACTGGTGCTAGTTTCAGCTCTCTAGCACTTGGCAATCTGGAGATATTTATGCAGAGAAATCAGGCACTCAGGTTTTTGAGTTGCCCCCACCTAAGCTCCAGTAACGTGGGTATAGTTATAGCTATGGAAAATGTCTTTTGAGCCATATACCAACTCCATACCATGAAGTTTGCATGGAGTGCTATAAAGTGGTAACCACAAGTTTTTATCACTCACTACTACTTTATGGTTCCGTCTCCCCTTAGTCAGTTGTTAGCAGTGGAGGCATCGCACCCTTTCTAAAGCATGACGGCTCATTTGGTAGAGCATGTGTTATATATACTGCATGGATATTCAAACAAGACACTTCCTCAATGCCATAACTATTCCTTCCCTCCATAAATCTTGCCCTATCATGGCCATCTTGATCCATATGCTGCTTTCTTGGTTCATGTGATGTATATAGCTCTATCGTACTCGACTACCATTCATGAAGTTAAAAAAATTTTTTTATAATCTTCATACCAAACCACTCGAGCTATAACTTGTAGCAACTTCATATAATCATTATGTGGCTATGACGACACCATATTTCTCCCAATATATTTTGTTGGTTATAATTTGCTGATAAATATATACCGATACCAAATCCAGTTAATAATGTCCATTTTTATATTACCCCACATTTCTAACAGTGCCAGTGTAGGCATATCAATTATATATGTATATATTATGTATAATTTATATATATGTATATATATATATGTATATGTATATATATGTATATATATATTATGTATATATATATGTATATAAATTATGACTGTTATATTATTATTGCCTATATAGTACTAATAACATAAAACAATATGATGAGGTGTCATATTATTATATAGGTAATAATAATATAACAGTCATAATTTATATATATAGCCGTTATAATTGTAATACTATTTCATTGTGTGTTGTTTATTGTTTAAGTTTAAACAATAAACATGGGAGTATATGTATATATATATATGTATGTCTATATATATTGGTGTTTGCAGTGAGGCTCTTAGTTTTGCCTAAAATTAGGTTGAATGAAAAATTAGGTTGAATGAACTTGCATACTAAAATTATTACCCTTTTTGTGTTTGTGTATTATGTTAGCACGTGAGGGTTCTGACCATTCTGGCTCTAGTCTCTATTGGAGTGGCTCTGGCCTCCTGGCTCATATGATGGAGTGTCTAACTTCAGTCTGGGATCATGTGGAGCACACCGACAGTGATTAAAAAAATAATATTACCCAACAAAGTTTAATTGGCAGAATTTTTTTTTTAACAATTTTTGTAAACGTCTTGGCAGTGCATTATTTACTAGTGTATATATTATTAGCATATATCTTATAATTATATACCAGCATTTTATCTGTCTGGTGTCAGTTGATGAAAGACATAGTTGTCAAAAAAGAGGTACGTATATAAGTTGGGTATGAAGGTTATGAAGAGTTCTCGTAGCAAGAGTGTATCTTGGGGGGTGGGGGCGGGGGGGGACTGATTTCCGTACATGTGAAGTTGTGAATTATCACTCTTGTATATACATGAATGCCTTAGTAGATTATATTCCGATATATCTTAGTTTACTCTTGAAACAGACTTTTCTACCAACCAATTCCTAGAAGCCAAGCGGGTTAGATTATTATTATTTCATATGTATTATATATGTAGTTGGTAGTTGTGTGTACTGCCTATAACCATCTGCTGCAGGTATGTTAACGCTGTGACGAACCATTACTACCTGCGATGTTCGACACAATTTAGGGGGGAGGGCTAGTATCCTAAAAATGTGCTTTCTAAGACCCCCACCCCTCGGTACAACTAATTTTGTGACCTTTTTTATGGACTATAAAATGATGTGTAATATGAGTAGGTACAGGCAATCGTGAATTACATGCTCATTTCCATCTGCCAAGATCTCTCAAAACTAGAACATCAATAGGGTTTTGTAATCAATGTACGAACTCTGAACCTTTGAAGAGGTCACCGTCTTCAAAGTCATGGAACATTCCTGTGCTGAAATCAAAAGTTTTCAAAAGTTTTGAGTTTTTATTTATAGAAGGAACAAAGGGCCTTGTAACAGATATATTGTAGAAAATCCTTGCGGTGGTGGGGGAAAGTACCCCAAAAATGTACCTTTTTGTGGCCATGATATATACTCGATATTACAAAAAAAATTAATATAAAAACCTCAAAATGTTTTGATTTTAGCAAAACACGAGAATATCCTTGCGGTGGTGGGGGAAAGTACCCCAAAAATGATAACTCGATATATATTACAAAAAAAAATAATATAAAAACCTCAAAATGTTTTGATTGTAGTCCATGCAGAATCTGAAACTGCCATCCTTCTTCCCGACTAGCACTATTGGGGAGGCCCAAGGACTACTGGAGGGCTGAATTACATCTTTTTCCAGCATGTCTGTCAACAGTTCTCGCACTGCTTCCCTTCGTGGTGGTGGAAGCCTACGCACAGCTTGGCATGTGGGTAAGGCATGGCCAGTGTGAATCTCATGGGTGATACGATCTGTAAGGCCTGTATCTAACTTAGACTCGGCAAACAACCCAGCATACTACACTAACAACCCATGGAATTGCTCTCTCTGTTGGTATGATATATTGGCACCTACATCGCATGCCAAAGCTTCAAGCATACTAGCCTTTATAGGGGTCAGAGAGTTATCACTAGACATGGAATTTTTATGTGATCACATAAAACATATGCTTTCACATAAAATTGCCTTTCTCGCGACTGTAAGAAATTAACTCTGTGATCAGGAAGCAATACATGTCAACTGTAAAGAACTAGACAAAAACAGGAGCTGTGTTTCACTCAGTATTTATTTAACACCACCCAGACACTTGTGGCTCTGGGACAGGACTGTGACAGCTGACAGGGGTACAAATAAGTGCTTTATCTTTTATATCACTAGGTAATACCTGGGGAAAACCTGGGGGAAAACCCTGGGTAAAATAGGGGTAAAACTTGGGGAAAATACCTAAAACACAGGTTTTATTCCAATGGGTTGGGTTAAATAGGTTTTACCCAGTTAAATGTGAACACTGATTTCACTGCACAAAAAAACTCTGTAATATCTGTGTACCCTATCTTTCCAGTGGACAGAGATCAACTGGTTTTGTTTGTTGATTTCACTCAGTTCTTCTTTCAACGCGATTGTCGTCAATATGGCATCCTCGTCCACCAAAGAAAAGTGGCCTGAGCAATTTAATTCCAAAGAAGGCACCAAAACCTTCATGTTCTTGGCCGATGGGAAGACCCTCTTCTGCAAGGTCTGTGAGAAGGCTTACGAAAATGTGGTTAAGAAGAGTCAGATCGGGCAACATGTACTGTCAATTGAAGCGGAAAAGAAATGTGATACAGGCACAACTTGAGTTGTTTCGCCACGACACCGAAGAAATGAAGTGCTACAATTGTTGAAAAGAGCTCTGTGAAGCCTTCCTCGCTGCTAGCGTTCAACTTAAACCTGGTGGCGTTCACTTTCAAGCGGGTGGTGTTCACCTTAAAGCTGGTGGCGTTCACCTTAAAGCTGGTGACGTTCACTTTAAAGCTGGTGGCATTCACTTCAAAGCTGGGACGTTCACTTTAATGCTGGTGGCGTTCACTTTAAAGCTGGTGGCATTCACTTTAAAGCTGGTGACATTCACTTTAAAGCTGGTGGAGTTCACTTTAAAGCTGGTGGTGTTCACCTTAAAGCTGGTTGCGTTCACTTTAAAGCTGGTGGAGTTCACTTTAAAGCTGGTGGCGTTCACTTTAAAGCTGGTGGCATTCACTTGAAAGCTGGTGGCATTCAATTTAAATCTGGTGGTGTTCACCTTAAAGCTGGTGGCGTTCACTTTAAAGCTGGTGGAGTTCACTTTAAAGCTCGTGGCGTTCACCTTAAAGATGGTGGCGTTCACTTTAAAGCTGGTGGCGTTCACCTTAAAGCTGGTGGCGTTCACATTAAACCTGGTGTCGTTCAGTTTAAAGCTGGTGGTGTTCACCTTAACCTGGTGGCGTTCACTTTAAAGCTGGTGGTGTTCACCTTAAATCTGGTGGCATTCACTTTAAAGCTGGTGGCATTCACTTTAAAGCTGGTGGCGTTCACTTTAAAGCTGGTGGAGTTCACTTTAAAGCTGGTGGCGTTCACTTTAAAGCTGGTGGCGTTCCCCTTAAAGTTTCATCTTAAAGCTGGTGGCGTTCACTTTAAACCTGGTGGCGTTCACTTTAAAGATGGTGGCGTTCACCTTAAACCTGGTGGCGTTCACTTTAAAGCTGGTGGTGTTCACCTTAAAGCTGGTGGCGTTCACCTTAAAGCTGGTGGTGTTCACCTTAAAGCTGGTGGCGTTCACCTTAAAGCTGGTGGCGTTCACTTTAAAGCTGGTGGCGTTCACTTTAAAGCTGGGACGTTCACTTTAATGCTGGTGGCGTTCACTTTAAAGCTGGTGGCGTTCACTTTAAACCTGGTAGCGTTCACTTTAATGCTGGTGGTGTTCACCTTGAAGATTGTGGCGTTCATTTTAAAGCTGGTGGCGTTCACTTTAAAGCTGGTGGCGTTCACTTTAAAGCTGGTGGCATTCACTTTAAAGCTGGTGACATTCACTTTAAAGCTGGTGGCGTTCACTTTAAATCTGGTAGCATTCACTTTAAAGCTGGTGGCGTTCACTTTAAAGCATGCTCATTCCATGTTGGGAAGGTCTTTCTACCAAGGAGGGACTCCGAGAATTTCTCATGACACGGGTGTTTTTTTAATACACTTCCTCATACCTTTTGCCTTCCAAATCTGACCATGACCTCCTTGATGATGGCATACAGCCTCGGAATTCAGCACAGTCATCTTTATCTTACCTTCAATCAATTTGTTCTAAAGGCTGTGGGGAGTGTGGCCTTTGGGGTAGTCGATGGCGACATAGAGGCTCTGTGCAACTGGTCATGTCAGCATGCACATCATTCATCTGGATATCAACTAGCAAGCTGTCTGTGTCGGTGTGTAAGAACTTGCATTTGTCTCCATACTTATTTGAGTCGGTTGTAGTAGAAATTAGGTATTGGAAATAATCATCATGCCCACATAGACAGGGCAGTCACTTGTGCATGTGGAGAGCAGTGAGGTCATTTCGATCTCCGCTTATTTCTGCATGTTGCACGTTTTATGGCACTGGTGCATGTGCTCTATGAACATGTTCATATTGCAGGTAAGTGACCTCACACAGCACTGGTGCATGTGCTCTATGAACATGTTCATATTGCAGGTAAGTGACCTCACACAGCACTGGTGCATGTGCTCTATGAACATGTACATATTGCAGGTAAGTGCCCCCCACACAGCACTGATGGATGTGCTCTATGAACATGTTCATATTGCAGGTAAGTGGTTATCACACAGCACTGGTGCATGTGCTCTATGAACATGTTCATATTGCAGGTAAGTGACTTCACACAGAACTTGTACATGTGCTCTATGAACATGTTCATATTGCAGGTAAGTGACCCGCACACAGCACTGGTGCATATGCTCTATGAACATGTTCTTATTGCAGTAAGTGACCTCACACAGCACTGGGGCATGTGCTCTATGAACATGTTCATATTGAAGGTAAGTGACCCTCACACAGCACTGGTGCAGCTAAAAACATGTTCACAGCACTGGTGCATGTGCTCTATGAACATGTTCATATTGCAGGTAAGTGGTCCTCACACAGCACTGGTGCATGTGCTCTATGAACATGTTCATATTGCAGGTAAGTGACTTCACACAGCACTGGTGCATGTGTTCTATGAACATGTTCATATTGTAGATAAGTGGTCCTCACACAGCACTGGTGCATGTGCTCTATGAACATATTCATATTGCAGATAAGTGACCCTCACACAGCACTGGTGCATGTGCTCTATGAACATATTCATATTGTAGTTAGTAAGGACATGAATGAGGCCAGTGGCACAGACGTTACCACCCATACCAACACAATGTACATACAATTTAGTCCACAGGCAACTTGCGAATAAGGAGAGGGGCAATGCAATGGCACTTCAAAAATGCTTGCCAACTTCTTGGGAACTCCCCAAGGGTCGTCTTGAGAACTCTACAAGGGTCGTCTTGGAAACTCCACAAGGGTCGTCTTGGGAACTCTACAAGGGTCGTCTTGAGAACTCCACAAGGGTCGTCATGGAAACTCCACAAGGGTCGTCTTGGGAACTCCACAAGGGTCGTCTTGGGAACTCCACAAGGTTCATCTTGGGAACTCTACAAGGGACGTCTTGGGAACTCCACAAGGGTCGTCTTGGGAACTCTACAAGGGTCGTCTTGAGAACTCCACAAGGGCCGTCTTGGAAACTCCACAAGGATCGTCTTGGGAACTCCACAAGGGTCGTCTTTGGAACTCCAAAGGGTCGTCTTGGAAACTCCACAAGGGTCATCTTGGGAACTCCACAAGGGTCGTCTTCGGAACTCCACAAGGGTCGTCTTTGGAACTCCACAAGGGTCGTCTTTGGAACTCCTCAAGGTTCGTCTGGGAACTGCACAAGGGTCATCTTGGGAACTCCACAAGGGTCGCCTTGGGAACTCCACAAGGTTCGTCTTGGGAACTCTACAAGGGACGTCTTGGGAACTCCACAAGGGTTATCTTGGGAACTCTACAAGGGTCGTCTTGAGAACTCCACAAGGGTCGTCTTGGAAACTCCACAAGGATCGTCTTGGGAACTCCACAAAGGTCGTCTTTGGAACTCCACAAGGGTCGTCTTGGAAACTCCACAAGGGTCATCTTGGAAACTCCACAAAGTTTGACTTGGGAACTCCACAAGGGTCTCTTTGGAACTCCACAAGGGTCGTCTTTGCAACTCCACAAGGGTCGTCTTGGAAACTCCACAAGGGTCATCTTGGGAACTCCACAAGGGTCGTCTTGGGAACTGCACAAGGGTCATCTTGGGAACTCCACAAGGGTCGTCTTTGGAATTCCACAAGGTTTGTCTTGGAAACTCCACAAGGGTCATCTTGGGAACTCAACAAGGGTCGTCTTGGAAACTCCACAAGGATCGTCTTGGAAACTCTACAAGGGTCGTCTTGAGAACTCCACAAGGGTCGTCTTGGAAACTCCACAAGAGTCGTCTTGGGAACTCTACAAGGGTCGTCTTGAGAATTCCACAAGGGTCGTCTTGGAAACTCCACAAAGGTCGTCTTGGGAACTCTACAAGGGTCATCTTGAGAACTCCACAAGGGTCGTCTTGGAAACTCCACAAGGGTCGTCTTGGGAACTCTACAAGGGTCGGCTTGAGAAATCCACAAGGGTCGTCTTGGAAACCCCACAAGGATCGTCTTGGAAACTCCACAAGGGTCATCTTGGGAACTCCACAAGGGTCGTCTTGGGAACTCCACAAGGGTCGTCTTTGGAACACCACAAGGGTCGTCTTTGGAACTCCTCAAGGTTCGTCTTGGGAACTGCACAAATGTCATCTTGGGAACTCCACAAGGGTCGTCTTGGGAACTCCGCAAGGGTCGTCTTGGGAACTCCACAAGGTTCGTCTTGGGAACTCTACAAGGGACGTCTTGGGAACTCCACAAGGGTCGTCTTGGGAACTCTACAAGGGTCGTCTTGAGAACTCCACAAGGGTCGTCTTGGAAACTCCACAAGGATCGTCTTGGGAACTCCACAAGGGTCGTCTTTGGAACTCCACAAGGGTCGTCTTGGAAACTCCACAAGGGTCGTCTTGGGAACTCTACAAGGGTCGTCTTGAGAAATCCACAAGGGTCGTCTTGGAAACTCCACAAGGATCGTCTTGGGAACTCCACAAGGGTCGTCTTTAGAACTCCACAAGGGTCGTCTTGGGAACTCTACAAGGGTCGTCTTGAGAAATCCACAAGGGTCGTCTTGGAAACTCCACAAGGGTCGTCTTGGGAACTCTACAAGGGTCGTCTTGAGAAATCCACAAGGGTCGTCTTGGAAACTCCACAAGGGTCGTCTTGGGAACTCTACAAGGGTCGTCTTGAGAACTCCACAAGGGTCGTCATGGAAACTCCACAAGGGTCATCTTGGGAACTCCACAAGGGTCGTCTTGGGAACTCCACAAGGTTCATCTTGGGAACTCTACAAGGGACGTCTTGGGAACTCCACAAGGGTCGTCTTGGGAACTCTACAAGGGTCGTCTTGAGAACTCCACAAGGGCCGTCTTGGAAACTCCACAAGGATCGTCTTGAGAACTCCACAAGGGTCGTCTTTGGAACTCCAAAGGGTCGTCTTGGAAACTCCACAAGGGTCGTCTTGGGAACTCTAGAAGGGTCGTCTTGAGAAATCCACAAGGGTCTTCTTGGAAACTCCACAAGGATCGTCTTGGGAACTCCACAAGGGTCGTCTTTGGAACTCCACAAGGGTCGTCTTGGAAACTCCACAAGGGTCATCTTGGGAACTCCACAAGGGTCGTCTTCGGAACTCCACAAGGGTCGTATTTGGAACTCCACAAGGGTCGTCTTTGGAACTCCTCAAGGTTCGTCTTGGGAACTGCACAAGGGTCATCTTGGGAACTCCACAAGGGTCGCCTTGGGAACTCCACAAGGTTCGTCTTGGGAACTCTACAAGGGACGTCTTGGGAACTCCACAAGGATCGTCTTGGGAACTCTACAAGGGTCGTCTTGAGAACTCCACAAGGGTCGTCTTGGAAACTCCACAAGGATCGTCTTGGGAACTCCACAAAGGTCGTCTTTGGAACTCCACAAGGGTCGTCTTGGAAACTCCACAAGGGTCATCTTGGAAACTCCACAAAGGTTGACTTGGGAACTCCACAAGGGTCTCTTTGGAACTCCACAAGGGTCGTCTTTGCAACTCCACAAGGGTCGTCTTGGAAACTCCACAAGGGTCATCTTGGGAACTCCACAAGGGTCGTCTTTGGAACTGCACAAGGGTCATCTTGGGAACTCCACAAGGGTCGTCTTTGGAATTCCACAAGGTTTATCTTGGAAACTCCACAAGGGTCATCTTGGGAACTCAACAAGGGTCGTCTTGGAAACTCCACAAGGATCGTCTTGGAAACTCTACAAGGGTCGTCTTGAGAACTCCACAAGGGTCGTCTTGAGAATTCCACAAGGGTCGTCTTGGAAACTCCACAAAGGTCGTCTAGGGAACTCTACAAGGGTCATCTTGAGAACTCCACAAGGGTCGTCTTGGAAACTCCACAAGGGTCGTCTTGGGAACTCTACAAGGGTCGGCTTGAGAAATCCACAAGGGTCGTCTTGGAAACCCCACAAGGATCGTCTTGGAAACTCCACAAGGGTCATCTTGGAAACTCCACAAGGGTCGTCTTGGGAACTCCACAAGGGTCGTCTTTGGAACACCACAAGGGTCGTCTTTGGAACTCCTCAAGGTTCGTCTTGGGAACTGCACAAATGTCATCTTGGGAACTCCACAAGGGTCGTCTTGGGAACTCCGCAAGGGTCGTCTTGGGAACTCCACAAGGTTCGTCTTGGGAACTCTACAAGGGACGTCTTGGGAACTCCACAAGGGTCGTCTTGGGAACTCTACAAGGGTCGTCTTTCGAACTCAACAAGGGTCGTCTTGGAAACTCCACAAGGGTCGTCTTGGGAACTCTACAAGGGTCGTCTTGAGAAATCCACAAGGGTCGTCTTGGAAACTCCACAAGGATCGTCTTGGGAACTCCACAAGGGTCGTCTTTAGAACTCCACAAGGGTCGTCTTGGGAACTCTACAAGGGTCGTCTTGAGAAATCCACAAGGGTCGTCTTGGAAACTCCACAAGGGTCGTCTTGGGAACTCTACAAGGGTCGTCTTGAGAAATCCACAAGGGTCGTCTTGGAAACTCCACAAGGATCGTCTTGGGAACTCCACAAGGGTCGTCTTTGGAACTCCACAAGGGTCGTCTTGGAAACTCCACAAGGGTCATCTTGGGAACTCCACAAGGGTCGTCTAGGGAACTCAACAAGGGTCGTCTTTGGAACTCCACAAGGGTCGTCTTTGGAACTCCTCAAGGTTCGTCTTGGGAACTGCACAAGGGTCATCTTGGGAACGCCACAAGGGTCGTCTTGGGAACTCCACAAGGTTCGTCTTGGGAACTCTACAAGGGACGTCTTGGGAACTCCACAAGGGTCGTCTTGGGAACTCTACAAGGGTCGTCTTGAGAACTCCACAAGGGTCGACTTGGAAACTCCACAAGGATCGTCTTGGGAACTCCACAAGGGTCTTCTTTGGAACTCCACAAGGGTCGTCTTGGAAACTCCACAAGGGTCATCTTGGGAACTCCACAAGGGTTGACTTGGGAACTCCACAAGGGTCGTCTTTGGAACTCCACAAGGGTCGTCTTTGGAACTCCACAAGGGTCGTCTTGGAAACTCCACAAGGGTCATCTTGGGAACTCCACAAGGGTCGTCTTGGGAACTGCACAAGGGTCATCTTGGGAACTCCACAAGGGTCGTCTTTGGAACTCCTCAAGGTTTGTCTTGGAAACTCCACAAGGGTCATCTTGGGAACTCCACAAGGGTCGTCTTGGGAACTCTACAAGGGTCGTCTTGAGAACTCCACAAGGGTCGTCTTGGAAACTCCACAAGGATTGTCTTGGGAACTCCACAAGGGTCGTCTTTGGAACTCCACAAGGGTCGTCTTGGAAACTCCACAAGGGTCGTCTTGGGAACTCCACAAGGGTCGTCTTGAGAAATCCACAAGGGTCGTCTTTGAAACTCCACAAGGATCGTCTTGGGAACTCCACAAGGGTTGTCTTTGGAACTCCACAAGGGTCGTCTTGGGAACTCTACAAGGGTTGTCTTGAGAAATCCACAAGGGTCGTCTTGGAAACTCCACAAGGGTCGTCTTGGGAACTCTACAAGGGTCGTCTTGAGAAATCTGCAAGGGTCGTCTTGGAAACTCCACAAGGATCGTCTTGGGAACTCCACAAGGGTCATCTTTGGAACTCCTCAAGGTTCGTCTTGGGAACTGCACAAGGGTCATCTTGGGAACTCCACAAGGGTCGTCTTGGGAACTCCACAAGGTTCGTCTTGGGAACTCTACAAGGGACGTCTTGGGAACTCCACAAGGGTCGTCTTGGGAACTCTACAAGGGTCGTCTTGAGAACTCCACAAGGGTCGTCTTGGAAACTCCACAAGGATCGTCTTGGGAACTCCCCACAAGGGTCGTCTTTGGAACTCCACAAGGGTCGTCTTGGAAACTCCACAAGGGTCATCTTGGGAACTCCACAAGGGTTGACTTGGGAACTCTACAAGGGTCGTCTTTGGAAGTCCACAAGGGTTGTCTTTGGAACTCCACAAGGGTCGTCTTGGAAACTCCACAAGGGTCATCTTGGGAACTCCACAAGGGTCGTCTTGGGAACTGCACAAGGGTCATCTTGGGAACTCCACAAGGGTCGTCTTTGGAACTCCACAAGGTTTGTCTTGGAAACTCCACAAGGGTCGTCTTGGAAACTCTACAAGGGTCGTCTTGAGAACTCCACAAGGGTCGTCTTGGAAACTCCACAAGGGTCGTCTTGGGAACTCTACAATGGTCGTCTTGAGAACTACACAAGGGTCTTCTTGGAAACTCCACAAGGGTCGTCTTGGGAACTCTACAAGGGTCATCTTGAGAACTCCACAAGGGTCGTCTTGGAAACTCCACAAGGGTCGTCTTGGGAACTCTAGAAGGGTCGTCTTGAGAAATCCACAAGGGTCGTCTTGGAAACTCCACAAGGATCGTCTTGGGAACTCCACAAGGGTCGTCTTTGGAACTCCACAAGGGTCGTCTTGGAAACTCCACAAGGGTCATCTTGGGAACTCCACAAGGGTCGTCTTGGGAACTCCACAAGGGTCGTCTTTGGAACTCCACAAGGGTCGTCTTTGGAACTCCTCAAGGTTCGTCTTGAGAACTCCACAAGGGTCGTCTTGGAAACTCCACAAGGATCGTCTTGGGAACTCCACAAGGGTCGTCTTTGGAACTCCACAAGGGTCGTCTTGGAAACTCCACAAGGGTCATCTTGGGAACTCCACAAAGGTTGACTTGGGAACTCCACAAGGGTCTCTTTGGAACTCCACAAGGGTCGTCTTTGCAACTCCACAAGGGTCGTCTTGGAAACTCCACAAGGGTCATCTTGGGAACTCCACAAGGGTCATCTTGGGAACTCCACAAGGGTCGTCTTTGGAATTCCACAAGGTTTGTCTTGGAAACTCCACAAGGGTCATCTTGGGAACTCCACAAGGGTCGTCTTGGAAACTCCACAAGGGTCGTCTTGGAAACTCTACAAGGGTCATCTTGAGAACTCCACAAGGGTCGTCTTGGAAACTCCACAAGGGTCGTCTTGGGAACTCTACAAGGGTCGTCTTGAGAATTCCACAAGGGTCGTCTTGGAAACTCCACAAAGGTCATCTTGGGAACTCTACAAGGGTCATCTTGAGAACTCCACAAGGGTCGTCTTGGAAACTCCACAAGGGTCGTCTTGGGAACTCTACAAGGGTCATCTTGAGAAATCCACAAGGGTCGTCTTGGAAACTCCACAAGGATCGTCTTGGGAACTCCACAAGGGTCGTCTTTGCAACTCCACAAGGGTCGTCTTGGAAACTCCACAAGGGTCATCTAGGAAACTCCACAAGGGTCGTCTTGGGAACTCCACAAGGGTCGTCTTTGGAACACCACAAGAGTTGTCTTTGGAACTCCTCAAGGTTCGTCTTGGGAACTGCACAAATGTCATCTTGGGAACTCCACAAGGGTCGTCTTGGGAACTCTACAAGGGTCGTCTTGAGAACTCCACAAGGGTCGTCTTGGAAACTCCACAAGGATAGTCTTGGGAACTCCACAAGGGTCATCTTTGGAACTCCACAAGGATCGTCTTGGGAACTCCACAAGGGTCGTCTTTAGAACTCCACAAGGATCGTCTTGGGAACTCTACAAGGGTCGTCTTGAGAAATCCACAAGGGTCGTCTTGGAAACTCCACAAGGGTCGTCTTGGGAACTCTACAAGGGTCGTCTTGAGAAATCCACAAGGGTCGTCTTGGAAACTCCACAAGGATCGTCTTGGGAACTCCACAAGGGTCGTCTTTGGAACTCCACAAGGGTCGTCTTGGAAACTCCACAAGGGTCATCTTGGGAACTCCACAACGGTCGTCTTGGGAACTGCACAAGGGTCATCTTGGGAACTCCACAAGGGTCGTCTTGGAAACTCCACAAGGGTCATCTTGGGAACTCCAAAAGGGTCGTCTTTGGAACTCCACAAGGTTTGTCTTGGAAACTACACAAGGGTCATCTTGGGAACTCTACAAGGGTCGTCTTGGGAACTCTACAAGGGTCGTCTTGGGAACTCCACAAGGGTCGTCTTGGAAACTCCACAAGGATCGTCTTGGGAACTCCACAAGGGTCGTCTTTGGAACTCCACAAGGGTCGTCTTGGAAACTCCACAAGGGTCGTCTTGGGAACTCTACAAGGGTCGTCTTGAGAAATCCACAAGGGTCGTCTTGGAAACTCCACAAGGATCGTCTTGGGAACTCCACAAGGGTTGTCTTTGGAACTCCACAAGGGTCGTCTTTGCAACTCCACAAGGGTCGTCTTGGAAACTCCACAAGGGTCATCTTGGGAACTCCACAAGGGTCGTCTTTGGAATTGCACAAGGGTCATCTTGGGAACTCCACAAGGGTCGTCTTTGGAATTCCACAAGGTTTGTCTTGGAAACTCCACAAGGGTCATCTTGGGAACTCAACAAGGGTCGTCTTGGAAACTCCACAAGGGTCGTCTTGGAAACTCTACAAGGGTCGTCTTGAGAACTCCACAAGGGTCGTCTTGGAAACTCCACAAGAGTCGTCTTGGGAACTCTACAAGGGTCGTCTTGAGAATTCCACAAGGGTCGTCTTGGAAACTCCACAAAGGTCGTCTTGGGAACTCTACAAGGGTCATCTTGAGAACTCCACAAGTGTCGTCTTGGAAACTCCACAAGGGTCATCTTGGGAACTCTACAAGGGTCGTCTTGAGAAATCCACAAGGGTCGTCTTGGAAACTCCACAAGGATCGTCTTGGAAACTCCACAAGGGTCATCTAGGGAACTCCACAAGGGTCGTCTTGGGAACTCCACAAGGGTCGTCTTTGGAACACCACAAGGGTCGTCTTTGGAACTCCTCAAGGTTCGTCTTGGGAACTGCACAAATGTCATCTTGGGAACTCCACAAGGGTCGTCTTGGGAACTCCGCAAGGGTCGTCTTTGGAACTCCACAAGGTTCGTCTTGGGAACTCTACAAGGGACGTCTTGGGAACTCCACAAGGGTCGTCTTGGAAACTCCACAAGGGTCGTCTTGGGAACTCTACAGGGGTCGTCTTGAGAACTCCACAAGGGTCGTCATGGAAACTCCACAAGGGTCGTCTTGGGAACTCCACAAGGGTCGTCTTGGGAACTCCACAAGGTTCATCTTGGGAACTCTACAAGGGACGTCTTGGGAACTCCACAAGGGTCGTCTTGGGAACTCTACAAGGGTCGTCTTGAGAACTCCACAAGGGTCGTCTTGGAAACTCCACAAGGATCGTCTTGGGAACTCCACAAGGGTCATCTTTGGAACTCCACAAGGGTCGTCTTGGAAACTCCACAAGGGTCATCTTGGGAACTCCACAAGGGTCGTCTTGGGAACTCCACAAGGGTCGTCTTTGGAACTCCACAAGGGTCGTCTTTGGAACTCCTCAAGGTTCGTCTTGAGAACTCCACAAGGGTCGTCTTGGAAACTCCACAAGGATCGTCTTGGGAACTCCACAAGGGTCGTCTTTGGAACTCCACAAGGGTCGTCTTGGAAACTCCACAAGGGTCATCTTGAGAACTCCACAAAGGTTGACTTGGGAACTCCACAAGGGTCTCTTTGGAACTCCACAAGGGTCGTCTTTGCAACTCCACAAGGGTCGTCTTGGAAACTCCACAAGGGTCATCTTGGGAACTCCACAAGGGTCATCTTGGGAACTCCACAAGGGTCGTCTTTGGAATTCCACAAGGTTTGTCTTGGAAACTCCACAAGGGTCATCTTGGGAACTCCACAAGGGTCGTCTTGGAAACTCCACAAGGGTCGTCTTGGAAACTCTACAAGGGTCATCTTGAGAACTCCACAAGGGTCGTCTTGGAAACTCCACAAGGGTCGTCTTGGGAACTCTACAAGGGTCGTCTTGAGAATTCCACAAGGGTCGTCTTGGAAACTCCACAAAGGTCATCTTGGGAACTCTACAAGGGTCATCTTGAGAACTCCACAAGGGTCGTCTTGGAAACTCCACAAGGGTCGTCTTGGGAACTCTACAAGGGTCATCTTGAGAAATCCACAAGGGTCGTCTTGGAAACTCCACAAGGATCGTCTTGGGAACTCCACAAGGGTCGTCTTTGCAACTCCACAAGGGTCGTCTTGGAAACTCCACAAGGGTCATCTAGGAAACTCCACAAGGGTCGTCTTGGGAACTCCACAAGGGTCGTCTTTGGAACACCACAAGAGTTGTCTTTGGAACTCCTCAAGGTTCGTCTTGGGAACTGCACAAATGTCATCTTGGGAACTCCACAAGGGTCGTCTTGGGAACTCTACAAGGGTCGTCTTGAGAACTCCACAAGGGTCGTCTTGGAAACTCCACAAGGATAGTCTTGGGAACTCCACAAGGGTCATCTTTGGAACTCCACAAGGATCGTCTTGGGAACTCCACAAGGGTCGTCTTTAGAACTCCACAAGGATCGTCTTGGGAACTCTACAAGGGTCGTCTTGAGAAATCCACAAGGGTCGTCTTGGAAACTCCACAAGGGTCGTCTTGGGAACTCTACAAGGGTCGTCTTGAGAAATCCACAAGGGTCGTCTTGGAAACTCCACAAGGATCGTCTTGGGAACTCCACAAGGGTCGTCTTTGGAACTCCACAAGGGTCGTCTTGGAAACTCCACAAGGGTCATCTTGGGAACTCCACAACGGTCGTCTTGGGAACTGCACAAGGGTCATCTTGGGAACTCCACAAGGGTCGTCTTGGAAACTCCACAAGGGTCATCTTGGGAACTCCAAAAGGGTCGTCTTTGGAACTCCACAAGGTTTGTCTTGGAAACTACACAAGGGTCATCTTGGGAACTCTACAAGGGTCGTCTTGGGAACTCTACAAGGGTCGTCTTGGGAACTCCACAAGGGTCGTCTTGGAAACTCCACAAGGATCGTCTTGGGAACTCCACAAGGGTCGTCTTTGGAACTCCACAAGGGTCGTCTTGGAAACTCCACAAGGGTCGTCTTGGGAACTCTACAAGGGTCGTCTTGAGAAATCCACAAGGGTCGTCTTGGAAACTCCACAAGGATCGTCTTGGGAACTCCACAAGGGTTGTCTTTGGAACTCCACAAGGGTCGTCTTTGCAACTCCACAAGGGTCGTCTTGGAAACTCCACAAGGGTCATCTTGGGAACTCCACAAGGGTCGTCTTTGGAACTGCACAAGGGTCATCTTGGGAACTCCACAAGGGTCGTCTTTGGAATTCCACAAGGTTTGTCTTGGAAACTCCACAAGGGTCATCTTGGGAACTCAACAAGGGTCGTCTTGGAAACTCCACAAGGGTCGTCTTGGAAACTCTACAAGGGTCGTCTTGAGAACTCCACAAGGGTCGTCTTGGAAACTCCACAAGAGTCGTCTTGGGAACTCTACAAGGGTCGTCTTGAGAATTCCACAAGGGTCGTCTTGGAAACTCCACAAAGGTCGTCTTGGGAACTCTACAAGGGTCATCTTGAGAACTCCACAAGTGTCGTCTTGGAAACTCCACAAGGGTCATCTTGGGAACTCTACAAGGGTCGTCTTGAGAAATCCACAAGGGTCGTCTTGGAAACTCCACAAGGATCGTCTTGGAAACTCCACAAGGGTCATCTTGGGAACTCCACAAGGGTCGTCTTGGGAACTCCACAAGGGTCGTCTTTGGAACACCACAAGGGTCGTCTTTGGAACTCCTCAAGGTTCGTCTTGGGAACTGCACAAATGTCATCTTGGGAACTCCACAAGGGTCGTCTTGGGAACTCCGCAAGGGTCGTCTTTGGAACTCCACAAGGTTCGTCTTGGGAACTCTACAAGGGACGTCTTGGGAACTCCACAAGGGTCGTCTTGGAAACTCCACAAGGGTCGTCTTGGGAACTCTACAGGGGTCGTCTTGAGAACTCCACAAGGGTCGTCATGGAAACTCCACAAGGGTCGTCTTGGGAACTCCACAAGGGTCGTCTTGGGAACTCCACAAGGTTCATCTTGGGAACTCTACAAGGGACGTCTTGGGAACTCCACAAGGGTCGTCTTGGGAACTCTACAAGGGTCGTCTTGAGAACTCCACAAGGGTCGTCTTGGAAACTCCACAAGGATTGTCTTGGGAACTCCACAAGGGTCGTCTTTGGAACTCCACAAGGGTCGTCTTGGAAACTCCACAAGGGTCGTCTTGGGAACTCTACAAGGGTCGTCTTGAGAAATCCACAAGGGTCGTCTTGGAAACTCCACAAGGATCGTCTTGGGAACTCCACAAGGGTTGTCTTTGGAACTCCACAAGGGTCGTCTTGGGAACTCTACAAGGGTTGTCTTGAGAACTCCACAAGGGTCATCTTGGAAACTCCACAAGGGTCGTCTTGGGAACTCCACAAGGTTCGTCTTGGGAACTCCTCAAGGTTCGTCTTGGGAACTGCACAAGGGTCATCTTGGGAACTCCACAAGGGTCGTCTTGGGAACTCCACAAGGTTCGTCTTGGGAACTCTACAAGGGACGTCTTGGAACTCCACAAGGGTGTCTTGGGAACTCTACAAGGGTCGTCTTGAGAACTCCACAAGGGTCGTCTTGGAAACTCCACAAGGATCATCTTGGGAACTCCCCACAAGGGTCGTCTTTGGAACTCCACAAGGGTCGTCTTGGAAACTCCACAAGGGTCATCTTGGGAACTCCACAAGGGTTGACTTGGGAACTCTACAAGGGTCGTCTTTGGAAGTCCACAAGGGTCGTCTTTGGAACTCCACAAGGGTCGTCTTGGAAACTCCACAAGGGTCATCTTGGGAACTCCACAAGGGTCGTCTTGGGAACTGCACAAGGGTCATCTTGGGAACTCCACAAGGGGCGTCTTTGGAACTCCACAAGGTTTGTCTTGGAAACTCCACAAGGGTCGTCTTGGAAACTCTACAAGGGTCGTCTTGAGAACTCCACAAGGGTCGTCTTGGAAACTCCACAAGGGTCGTCTTGGGAACTCTACAATGGTCGTCTTGAGAACTACACAAGGGTCTTCTTGGAAACTCCACAAGGGTCGTCTTGGGAACTCTACAAGGGTCATCTTGAGAACTCCACAAGGGTCGTCTTGGAAACTCCACAAGGGTCGTCTTGGGAACTCTAGAAGGGTCGTCTTGAGAAATCCACAAGGGTCGTCTTGGAAACTCCACAAGGATCGTCTTGGGAACTCCACAAGGGTCGTCTTTGGAACTCCACAAGGGTCGTCTTGGAAACTCCATAAGGGTCATCTTGGGAACTCCACAAGGGTCGTCTTGGGAACTCTACAAGGGTCGTCTTTGGAACTCCACAAGGGTCGTCTTTGGAACTCCTCAAGGTTCGTCTTGAGAACTCCACAAGGGTCGTCTTGGAAACTCCACAAGGATCGTCTTGGGAACTCCACAAGGGTCGTCTTTGGAACTCCACAAGGGTCGTCTTGGAAACTCCACAAGGGTCATCTTGGGAACTCCACAAAGGTTGACTTGGGAACTCCACAAGGGTCTCTTTGGAACTCCACAAGGGTCGTCTTTGCAACTCCACAAGGGTCGTCTTGGAAACTCCACAAGGGTCATCTTGGGAACTCCACAAGGGTCGTCTTGGGAACTGCACAAGGGTCATCTTGGGAACTCCACAAGGGTCGTCTTTGGAATTCCACAAGGTTTGTCTTGGAAACTCCACAAGGGTCATCTTGGGAACTCCACAAGGGTCGTCTTGGAAACTCCACAAGGGTCGTCTTGGAAACTCTACAAGGGTCATCTTGAGAACTCCACAAGGGTCGTCTTGGAAACTCCACAAGGGTCGTCTTGGGAACTCTACAAGGGTCGTCTTGAGAATTCCACAAGGGTCGTCTTGGAAACTCCACAAAGGTCATCTTGGGAACTCTACAAGGGTCATCTTGAGAACTCCACAAGGGTCGTCTTGGAAACTCCACAAGGGTCGTCTTGGGAACTCTACAAGGGTCGTCTTGAGAAATCCACAAGGGTCGTCTTGGAAACTCCACAAGGATCGTCTTGGGAACTCCACAAGGGTCGTCTTTGCAACTCCACAAGGGTCGTCTTGGAAACTCCACAAGGGTCATCTAGGGAACTCCACAAGGGTCGTCTTGGGAACTCCACAAGGGTCGTCTTTGGAACACCACAAGAGTTGTCTTTGGAACTCCTCAAGGTTCGTCTTGGGAACTGCACAAATGTCATCTTGGGAACTCCACAAGGGTCGTCTTGGGAACTCTACAAGGGTCGTCTTGAGAACTCCACAAGGGTCGTCTTGGAAACTCCACAAGGATAGTCTTGGGAACTCCACAAGGGTCGTCTTTGGAACTCCACAAGGATCGTCTTGGGAACTCCACAAGGGTCGTCTTTAGAACTCCACAAGGATCGTCTTGGGAACTCTACAAGGGTCGTCTTGAGAAATCCACAAGGGTCGTCTTGGAAACTCCACAAGGGTCGTCTTGGGAACTCTACAAGGGTCGTCTTGAGAAATCCACAAGGGTCGTCTTGGAAACTCCACAAGGATCGTCTTGGGAACTCCACAAGGGTCGTCTTTTGAACTCCACAAGGGTCGTCTTGGAAACTCCACAAGGGTCATCTTGGGAACTCCACAAGGGTCGTCTTGGGAACTGCACAAGGGTCATCTTGGGAACTCCACAAGGGTCGTCTTGGAAACTCCACAAGGGTCATCTTGGGAACTCCAAAAGGGTCGTCTTTGGAACTCCACAAGGTTTGTCTTGGAAACTCCACAAGGGTCATCAAGGGAACTCTACAAGGGTCGTCTTGGGAACTCTACAAGGGTCGTCTTGGGAACTCCACAAGGGTCGTCTTGGAAACTCCACAAGGATCGTCTTGGGAGGAACTCCACAAGGGTCGTCTTTGCAACTCAACAAGGGTCGTCTTGGAAACTCCACAAGGGTCATCTTGGGAACTCCACAAGGGTCGTCTTTGGAACTGCACAAGGGTCATCTTGGGAACTCCACAAGGGTCGTCTTTGGAATTCCACAAGGTTTGTCTTGGAAACTCCACAAGGGTCATCTTGGGAACTCAACAAGGGTCGTCTTGGAAACTCCACAAGGGTCGTCTTGGAAACTCTACAAGGGTCGTCTTGAGAACTCCACAAGGGTCGTCTTGGAAACTCCACAAGAGTCGTCTTGGGAACTCTACAAGGGTCGTCTTGAGAATTCCACAAGGGTCGTCTTGGAAACTCCACAAAGGTCGTCTTGGGAACTCTACAAGGGTCATCTTGAGAACTCCACAAGGGTCGTCTTGGAAACTCCACAAGGGTCATCTTGGGAACTCTACAAGGGTCGTCTTGAGAAATCCACAAGGGTCGTCTTGGAAACTCCACAAGGATCGTCTTGGAAACTCCACAAGGGTCATCTTGGGAACTCCACAAGGGTCGTCTTGGGAACTCCACAAGGGTCGTCTTTGGAACACCACAAGGGTCGTCTTTGGAACTCCTCAAGGTTCGTCTTGGGAACTGCACAAATGTCATCTTGGGAACTCCACAAGGGTCGTCTTGGGAACTCCGCAAGGGTCGTCTTTGGAACTCCACAAGGTTCGTCTTGGGAACTCTACAAGGGACGTCTTGGGAACTCCACAAGGGTCGTCTTGGGAACTCTACAAGGGTCGTCTTGAGAACTCCACAAGGGTCGTCTTTGGAACTCCACAAGGGTCGTCTTGGAAACTCCACAAGGGTCGTCTTGGGAACTCTACAAGGGTCGTCTTGAGAAATCCACAAGGGTCGTCTTGGAAACTCCACAAGGATCGTCTTGGGAACTCCACAAGGGTCGTCTTTAGAACTCCACAAGGGTTGTCTTGGGAACTCTACTAGGGTCGTCTTGAGAAATCCACAAGGGTCGTCTTGGAAACTCCACAAGGGTCGTCTTGGGAACTCTACAAGGGTCGTCTTGAGAAATCCACAAGGGTCGTCTTGGAAACTCCACAAGGATCGTCTTGGGAACTCCACAAGGGTCGTCTTTGGAACTCCACAAGGGTCGTCTTGGAAACTCCACAAGGGTCATCTTGGGAACTCCACAAGAGTCGTCTAGGGAACTCAACAAGGGTCGTCTTTGGAACTCCACAAGGGTCGTCTTTGGAACTCCTCAAGGTTCGTCTTGGGAACTGCACAAGGGTCATCTTGGGAACGCCACAAGGGTCGTCTTGGGAACTCCACAAGGTTCGTCTTGGGAACTCTACAAGGGACGTCTTGGGAACTCCACAAGGGTCGTCTTGGGAACTCTACATGGGTCGTCTTGAGAACTCCACAAGGGTCGACTTGGAAACTCCACAAGGATCGTCTTGGGAACTCCACAAGGGTCTTCTTTGGAACTCCACAAGGGTCGTCTTGGAAACTCCACAAGGGTCATCTTGGGAACTCCACAAGGGTTGACTTGGGAACTCCACAAGGGTTGTCTTTGGAACTCTACAAGGGTCGTCTTGGGAACTCTACAAGGGTCGTCTTGGGAACTCCACAAGGGTCGTCTTGGAAACTCCACAAGGATCGTCTTGGGAAGTCCACAAGGGTCGTCTTTGGAACTCAACAAGGGTCGTCTTGGAAACTCCACAAGGGTCGTCTTGGGAACTCTACAAGGGTCGTCTTGAGAAATCCACAAGGGTCGTCTTGGAAACTCCACAAGGATCGTCTTGGGAACTCCACAAGGGTTGTCTTTGGAACTCCACAAGGGTCGTCTTTGCAACTCCACAAGGGTCGTCTTGGAAACTCCACAAGGGTCATCTTGGGAACTCCACAAGGGTTGTCTTTGGAACTGCACAAGGGTCATCTTGGGAACTCCACAAGGGTCGTCTTTGGAATTCCACAAGGTTTGTCTTGGAAACTCCACAAGGGTCATCTTGGGAACTCAACAAGGGTCGTCTTGGAAACTCCACAAGGGTCGTCTTGGAAACTCTACAAGGGTCGTCTTGAGAACTCCACAAGGGTCGTCTTGGAAACTCCACAAGAGTCGTCTTGGGAACTCTACAAGGGTCGTCTTGAGAATTCCACAAGGGTCGTCTTGGAAACTCCACAAAGGTCATCTTGGGAACTATACAAGGGTCATCTTGAGAACTCCACAAGGGTCGTCTTGGAAACTCCACAAGGGTCATCTTGGGAGCTCTACAAGGGTCGTCTTGAGAAATCCACAAGGGTCGTCTTGGAAACTCCACAAGGATCGTCTTGGAAACTCCACAAGGGTCATCTTGGGAACTCCACAAGGGTCGTCTTGGGAACTCCACAAGGGTCGTCTTTGGAACACCACAAGGGTCGTCTTTGGAACTCCTCAAGGTTCGTCTTGGGAACTGCACAAATGTCATCTTGGGAACTCCACAAGGGTCGTCTTGGGAACTCCGCAAGGGTCGTCTTTGGAACTCCACAAGGTTCGTCTTGGGAACTCTACAAGGGACGTCTTGGGAACTCCACAAGGGTCGTCTTGGGAACTCTACAAGGGTCGTCTTGAGAACTCCACAAGGGTCGTCTTGGAAACTCCACAAGGATCGTCTTGGGAACTCCACAAGGGTCGTCTTTGGAACTCCACAAGGGTCGTCTTGGAAACTCCACAAGGGTCGTCTTGGGAACTCTACAAGGGTCGTCTTGAGAAATCCACAAGGGTCGTCTTGGAAACTGCACAAGGATCGTCTTGGGAACTCCACAAGGGTCGTCTTTAGAACTCCACAAGGGTTGTCTTGGGAACTCTACTAGGGTCGTCTTGAGAAATCCACAAGGGTCGTCTTGGAAACTCCACAAGGGTCGTCTTGGGAACTCTACAAGGGTCGTCTTGAGAAATCCACAAGGGTCGTCTTGGAAACTCCACAAGGATCGTCTTGGGAACTCCACAAGGGTCGTCTTTGGAACTCCACAAGGGTCGTCTTGGAAACTCCACAAGGGTCATCTTGGGAACTCCACAAGGGTCGTCTAGGGAACTCAACAAGGGTCGTCTTTGGAACTCCACAAGGGTCGTCTTTGGAACTCCTCAAGGTTCGTCTTGGGAACTGCACAAGGGTCATCTTGGGAACGCCACAAGGGTCGTCTTGGGAACTCCACAAGGTTCGTCTTGGGAACTCTACAAGGGACGTCTTGGGAACTCCACAAGGGTCGTCTTGGGAACTCTACAAGGGTCGTCTTGAGAACTCCACAAGGGTCGACTTGGAAACTCCACAAGGATCGTCTTGGGAACTCCACAAGGGTCTTCTTTGGAACTCCACAAGGGTCGTCTTGGAAACTCCACAAGGGTCATCTTGGGAACTCCACAAGGGTTGACTTGGGAACTCCACAAGGGTCGTCATTGGAACTCTACAAGGGTCGTCTTGGGAACTCTACAAGGGTCGTCTTGGGAACTCCACAAGGGTCGTCTTGGAAACTCCACAAGGATCGTCTTGGGAACTCCACAAGGGTCGTCTTTGGAACTCCACAAGGGTCGTCTTGGAAACTCCACAAGGGTCGTCTTGGGAACTCTACAAGGGTCGTCTTGAGAAATCCACAAGGGTCGTCTTGGAAACTCCACAAGGATCATCTTGGGAACTCCACAAGGGTTGTCTTTGGAACTCCACAAGGGTCGTCTTTGCAACTCCACAAGGGTCGTCTTGGAAACTCCACAAGGGTCATATTGGGAACTCCACAAGGGTCGTCTTTGGAACTGCACAAGGGTCATCTTGGGAACTCCACAAGGGTCGTCTTTGGAATTCCACAAGGTTTGTCTTGGAAACTCCACAAGGGTCATCTTGGGAACTCAACAAGGGTCGTCTTGGAAACTCCACAAGGGTCGTCTTGGAAACTCTACAAGGGTCGTCTTGAGAACTCCACAAGGGTCGTCTTGGAAACTCCACAAGAGTCGTCTTGGGAACTCTACAAGGGTCGTCTTGAGAATTCCACAAGGGTCGTCTTGGAAACTCCACAAAGGTCGTCTTGGGAACTCTACAAGGGTCATCTTGAGAACTCCACAAGGGTCGTCTTGGAAACTCCACAAGGGTCATCTTGGGAACTCTACAAGGGTCGTCTTGAGAAATCCACAAGGGTCGTCTTGGAAACTCCACAAGGATCGTCTTGGAAACTCCACAAGGGTCATCTTGGGAACTCCACAAGGGTCGTCTTGGGAACTCCACAAGGGTCGTCTTTGGAACACCACAAGGGTCGTCTTTGGAACTCCTCAAGGTTCGTCTTGGGAACTGCACAAATGTCATCTTGGGAACTCCACAAGGGTCGTCTTGGGAACTCCGCAAGGGTCGTCTTTGGAACTCCACAAGGTTCGTCTTGGGAACTCTACAAGGGACGTCTTGGGAACTCCACAAGGGTCGTCTTGGGAACTCTACAAGGGTCGTCTTGAGAACTCCACAAGGGTCGTCTTGGAAATTCCACAAGGATCGTCTTGGGAACTCCACAAGGGTCGTCTTTGGAACTCCACAATGGTCGTCTTGGAAACTCCACAAGGGTCGTCTTTAGAACTCCACAAGGGTTGTCTTGGGAACTCTACTAGGGTCGTCTTGAGAAATCCACAAGGGTCGTCTTGGAAACTCCACAAGGGTCGTCTTGGGAACTCTACAAGGGTCGTCTTGAGAAATCCACAAGGGTCGTCTTGGAAACTCCACAAGGATCGTCTTGGGAACTCCACAAGGGTCGTCTTTGGAACTCCACAAGGGTCGTCTTGGAAACTCCACAAGGGTCATCTTGGGAACTCCACAAGGGTCGTCTAGGGAACTCAACAAGGGTCGTCTTTGGAACTCCACAAGGGTCGTCTTTGGAACTCCTCAAGGTTCGTCTTGGGAACTGCACAAGGGTCATCTTGGGAACGCTACAAGGGTCGTCTTGGGAACTCCACAAGGTTCGTCTTGGGAACTCTACAAGGGACGTCTGGGGAACTCCACAAGGGTCGTCTTGGGAACTCTACAAGGGTCGTCTTGAGAACTCCACAAGGGTCGACTTGGAAACTCCACAAGGATCGTCTTGGGAACTCCACAAGGGTCGTCTTTGGAACTCCACAAGGGTCGTCTTGGAAACTCCACAAGGGTCATCTTGGGAACTCCACAAGGGTTGACTTGGGAACTCCACAAGGGTCGTCTTTGGAACTCCACAAGGGTCGTCTTTGGAACTCCACAAGGGTCGTCTTGGAAACTCCACAAGGGTCATCTTGGGAACTCCACAAGGGTCGTCTTGGGAACTGCACAAGGGTCATCTTGGGAACTCCACAAGGGTCATCTTTGGAACTCCTCAAGGTTTGTCTTGGAAACTCCACAAGGGTCATCTTGGGAACTCCACAAGGGTCGTCTTGGGAACTCTACAAGGGTCGTCTTGAGAACTCCACAAGGGTCGTCTTGGAAACTCCACAAGGATTGTCTTGGGAACTCCACAAGGGTCGTCTTTGGAACTCCACAAGGGTCGTCTTGGAAACTCCACAAGGGTCGTCTTGGGAACTCCACAAGGGTCGTCTTGAGAAATACACAAGGGTCGTCTTGGAAACTCCACAAGGATCGTCTTGGGAACTCCACAAGGGTTGTCTTTGGAACTCCACAAGGGTCGTCTTGGGAACTCTACAAGGGTTGTCTTGAGAAATCCACAAGGGTCGTCTTGGAAACTCCACAAGGGTCGTCTTGGGAACTCTACAAGGGTCGTCTTCAGAAATCTGCAAGGGTCGTCTTGGAAACTCCACAAGGATCGTCTTGGGAACTCCACAAGGGTCTTCTTTGGAACTCCACAAGGTTCGTCTTGGGAACTCTACAAGGGACGTCTTGGGAACTCCACAAGGGTCGTCTTGGGAACTCTACAAGGGTCGTCTTCAGAAATCTGCAAGGGTCGTCTTGGAAACTCCACAAGGATCGTCTTGGGAACTCCACAAGGGTCGTCTTTGGAACTCCACAAGGGTCGTCTTGGAAACTCCACAAGGGTCGTCTTGGGAACTCTACAAGGGTCGTCTTGAGAAATCCACAAGGGTCGTCTTGGAAACTCCACAAGGATCGTCTTGGGAACTCCACAAGGGTCGTCTTTAGAACTCCACAAGGGTTGTCTTGGGAACTCTACTAGGGTCGTCTTGAGAAATCCACAAGGGTCGTCTTGGAAACTCCACAAGGGTCGTCTTGGGAACTCTACAAGGGTCGTCTTGAGAAATCCACAAGGGTCGTCTTGGAAACTCCACAAGGATCGTCTTGGGAACTCCACAAGGGTCGTCTTTGGAACTCCACAAGGGTCGTCTTGGAAACTCCACAAGGGTCATCTTGGGAACTCCACAAGGGTCGTCTAGGGAACTCAACAAGGGTCGTCTTTGGAACTCCACAAGGGTCGTCTTTGGAACTCCTCAAGGTTCGTCTTGGGAACTGCACAAGGGTCATCTTGGGAACGCCACAAGGGTCGTCTTGGGAACTCCACAAGGTTCGTCTTGGGAACTCTACAAGGGACGTCTTGGGAACTCCACAAGGGTCGTCTTGGGAACTCTACAAGGGTCGTCTTGAGAACTCCACAAGGGTCGACTTGGAAACTCCACAAGGATCGTCTTGGGAACTCCACAAGGGTCTTCTTTGGAACTCCACAAGGGTCGTCTTGGAAACTCCACAAGGGTCATCTTGGGAACTCCACAAGGGTTGACTTGGGAACTCCACAAGGGTCGTCATTGGAACTCTACAAGGGTCGTCTTGGGAACTCTACAAGGGTCGTCTTGGGAACTCCACAAGGGTCGTCTTGGAAACTCCACAAGGATCGTCTTGGGAACTCCACAAGGGTCGTCTTTGGAACTCCACAAGGGTCGTCTTGGAAACTCCACAAGGGTCGTCTTGGGAACTCTACAAGGGTCGTCTTGAGAAATCCACAAGGGTCGTCTTGGAAACTCCACAAGGATCGTCTTGGGAACTCCACAAGGGTTGTCTTTGGAACTCCACAAGGGTCGTCTTTGCAACTCCACAAGGGTCGTCTTGGAAACTCCACAAGGGTCATCTTGGGAACTCCACAAGGGTCGTCTTTGGAACTGCACAAGGGTCATCTTGGGAACTCCACAAGGGTCGTCTTTGGAATTCCACAAGGTTTGTCTTGGAAACTCCACAAGGGTCATCTTGGGAACTCAACAAGGGTCGTCTTGGAAACTCCACAAGGGTCGTCTTGGAAACTCTACAAGGGTCGTCTTGAGAACTCCACAAGGGTCGTCTTGGAAACTCCACAAGAGTCGTCTTGGGAACTCTACAAGGGTCGTCTTGAGAATTCCACAAGGGTCGTCTTGGAAACTCCACAAAGGTCGTCTTGGGAACTCTACAAGGGTCATCTTGAGAACTCCACAAGGGTCGTCTTCGAAACTCCACAAGGGTCATCTTGGGAACTCTACAAGGGTCGTCTTGAGAAATCCACAAGGGTCGTCTTGGAAACTCCACAAGGATCGTCTTGGAAACTCCACAAGGGTCATCTTGGGAACTCCACAAGGGTCGTCTTGGGAACTCCACAAGGGTCGTCTTTGGAACACCACAAGGGTCGTCTTTGGAACTCCTCAAGGTTCGTCTTGGGAACTGCACAAATGTCATCTTGGGAACTCCACAAGGGTCGTCTTGGGAACTCCGCAAGGGTCGTCTTTGGAACTCCACAAGGTTCGTCTTGGGAACTCTACAAGGGACGTCTTGGGAACTCCACAAGGGTCGTCTTGGGAACTCTACAAGGGTCGTCTTGAGAACTCCACAAGGGTCGTCTTGGAAACTCCACAAGGATCGTCTTGGGAACTCCACAAGGGTCGTCTTTGGAACTCCACAAGGGTCGTCTTGGAAACTCCACAAGGGTCGTCTTGGGAACTCTACAAGGGTCGTCTTGAGAAATCCACAAGGGTCGTCTTGGAAACTCCACAAGGATCGTCTTGGGAACTCCACAAGGGTCGTCTTTAGAACTCCACAAGGGTTGTCTTGGGAACTCTACTAGGGTCGTCTTGAGAAATCCACAAGGGTCGTCTTGGAAACTCCACAAGGGTCGTCTTGGGAACTCTACAAGGGTCGTCTTGAGAAATCCACAAGGGTCGTCTTGGAAACTCCACAAGGATCGTCTTGGGAACTCCACAAGGGTCGTCTTTGGAACTCCACAAGGGTCGTCTTGGAAACTCCACAAGGGTCATCTTGGGAACTCCACAAGGGTCGTCTAGGGAACTCAACAAGGGTCGTCTTTGGAACTCCACAAGGGTCGTCTTTGGAACTCCTCAAGGTTCGTCTTGGGAACTGCACAAGGGTCATCTTGGGAACGCCACAAGGGTCGTCTTGGGAACTCCACAAGGTTCGTCTTGGGAACTCTACAAGGGACGTCTGGGGAACTCCACAAGGGTCGTCTTGGGAACTCTACAAGGGTCGTCTTGAGAACTCCACAAGGGTCGACTTGGAAACTCCACAAGGATCGTCTTGGGAACTCCACAAGGGTCGTCTTTGGAACTCCACAAGGGTCGTCTTGGAAACTCCACAAGGGTCATCTTGGGAACTCCACAAGGGTTGACTTGGGAACTCCACAAGGGTCGTCTTTGGAACTCCACAAGGGTCGTCTTTGGAACTCCACAAGGGTCGTCTTGGAAACTCCACAAGGGTCATCTTGGGAACTCCACAAGGGTCGTCTTGGGAACTGCACAAGGGTCATCTTGGGAACTCCACAAGGGTCATCTTTGGAACTCCTCAAGGTTTGTCTTGGAAACTCCACAAGGGTCATCTTGGGAACTCCACAAGGGTCGTCTTGGGAACTCTACAAGGGTCGTCTTGAGAACTCCACAAGGGTCGTCTTGGAAACTCCACAAGGATTGTCTTGGGAACTCCACAAGGGTCGTCTTTGGAACTCCACAAGGGTCGTCTTGGAAACTCCACAAGGGTCGTCTTGGGAACTCCACAAGGGTCGTCTTGAGAAATCCACAAGGGTCGTCTTGGAAACTCCACAAGGATCGTCTTGGGAACTCCACAAGGGTTGTCTTTGGAACTCCACAAGGGTCGTCTTGGGAACTCTACAAGGGTTGTCTTGAGAAATCCACAAGGGTCGTCTTGGAAACTCCACAAGGGTCGTCTTGGGAACTCTACAAGGGTCGTCTTCAGAAATCTGCAAGGGTCGTCTTGGAAACTCCACAAGAATCGTCTTGGCAACTCCACAAGGGTCATCTTTGGAACTCCTCAAGGTTCGTCTTGGGAACTGCACAAGGGTCATCTTGGGAACTCCACAAGGGTCGTCTTGGGAACTCCACAAGGTTCGTCTTGGGAACTCTACAAGGGACGTCTTGGGAACTCCACAAGGGTCGTCTTGGGAACTCTACAAGGGTCGTCTTGAGAACTCCACAAGGGTCGTCTTGGAAACACCACAAGGATCGTCTTGGGAACTCCCCACAAGGGTCGTCTTTGGAACTCCACAAGGGTCGTCTTGGAAAGTCCACAAGGGTCATCTTGGGAACTCCACAAGGGTTGACTTGGGAACTCTACAAGGGTCGTCTTTGGAAGTCCACAAGGGTCGTCTTTGGAACTCCACAAGGGTCGTCTTGGAAACTCCACAAGGGTCATCTTGGGAACTCCACAAGGGTCGTCTTGGGAACTGCACAAGGGTCATCTTGGGAACTCGTCTTTGGAACTCCACAAGGTTTGTCTTGGAAACTCCACAAGGGTCGTCTTGGAAACTCTACAAGGGTCGTCTTGAGAACTCCACAAGGGTCGTCTTGGAAACTGCACAAGGGTCGTCTTGGGAACTCTACAATGGTCGTCTTGAGAACTACACAAGGGTCTTCTTGGAAACTCCACAAGGGTCGTCTTGGGAACTCTACAAGGGTCATATTGAGAACTCCACAAGGGTCGTCTTGGAAACTCCACAAGGGTCGTCTTGGGAACTCTAGAAGGGTCGTCTTGAGAAATCCACAAGGGTCGTCTTGGAAACTCCACAAGGATCGTCTTGAGAACTCCACAAGGGTCGTCTTTGGAACTCCACAAGGGTCATCTTGGAAACTACACAAGGGTCATCTTGGGAACTCCACAAGGGTCGTCTTGGGAACTCCACAAGGGTCGTCTTTGGAACTCCACAAGGGTCGTCTTTGGAACTCCTCAAGGTTCGTCTTGAGAACTCCACAAGGGTCGTCTTGGAAACTCCACAAGGATCGTCTTGGGAACTCCACAAGGGTCGTCTTTGGAACTCCACAAGGGTCGTCTTGGAAACTCCACAAGGGTCATCTTGGGAACTCCACAAAGGTTGACTTGGGAACTCCACAAGGGTCTCTTTGGAACTCCACAAGGGTCGTCTTTGCAACTCCACAAGGGTCGTCTTGGAAACTCCACAAGGGTCATCTTGGGAACTCCACAAGGGTCGTCTTGATAACTGCACAAGGGTCATCTTGGGAACTCCACAAGGGTCGTCTTTGGAATTCCACAAGGTTTGTCTTGGAAACTCCACAAGGGTCATCTTGGGAACTCCACAAGGGTCGTCTTGGAAACTCCACAAGGGTCGTCTTGGAAACTCTACAAGGGTCGTCTTGAGAACTCCACAAGGGTCGTCTTGGAAACTCCACAAGGGTCGTCTTGGGAACTCTACAAGGGTCGTCTTGAGAATTCCACAAGGGTCGTCTTGGAAACTCCACAAAGGTCGTCTTGGGAACTCTACAAGGGTCATCTTGAGAACTCCACAAGGGTCGTCTTGGAAACTCCACAAGGGTCGTCTTGGGAACTCTACAAGGGTCGTCTTGAGAAATCCACAAGGGTCGTCTTGGAAACTCCACAAGGATCGTCTTGGGAACTCCACAAGGGTCGTCTTTGGAACTCCACAAGGGTCGTCTTGGAAACTCCACAAGGGTCATCTTGGGAACTCCACAAGGGTCGCCTTGGGAACTCTACAAGGGTCGTCTTTGGAACACCACAAGAGTTGTCTTTGGAACTCCTCAAGGTTCGTCTTGGGAACTGCACAAATGTCATCTTGGGAACTCCACAAGGGTCGTCTTGGGAACTCCACAAGGGTCGTCTTGGGAACTCCACAAGGTTCGTCTTGGGAACTCTACAAGGGACGTCTTGGGAACTCCACAAGGGTCGTCTTGGGAACTCTACAAGGGTCGTCTTGAGAACTCCACAAGGGTCGTCTTGGAAACTCCACAAGGATCGTCTTGGGAACTCCACAAGGGTCGTCTTTGGAACTCCACAAGGATCGTCTTGGGAACTCCACAAGGGTTGTCTTTAGAACTCCACAAGGATCGTCTTGGGAACTCTACAAGGGTCGTCTTGAGAACTCCACAAGGGTCGTCTTGGAAACTCCACAAGGATCGTCTTGGGAACTCCACAAGGGTCGTCTTTGGAACCCCACAAGGATCGTCTTGGGAACTCCACAAGGGTCGTCTTTAGAACTCCACAAGGATCGTCTTGGGAACTCTACAAGGGTCGTCTTGAGAAATCCACAAGGGTCGTCTTGGAAACTCCACAAGGGTCGTCTTGGGAACTCTACAAGGGTCGTCTTGAGAAATCCACAAGGGTCGTCTTGGAAACTCCACAAGGATCGTCTTGGGAACTCCACAAGGGTCGTCTTTGGAACTCCACAAGGGTCGTCTTGGAAACTCCACAAGGGTCATCTTGGGAACTCCACAAGGGTCGTCTTGGGAACTGCACAAGGGTCATCTTGGGAACTCCACAAGGGTCGTCTTGGAAACTCCACAAGGGTCATCTTGGGAACTCCAAAAGGGTCGTCTTTGGAACTCCACAAGGTTTGTCTTGGAAACTCCACAAGGGTCATCTTGGGAACTCTACAAGGGTCGTCTTGGGAACTCTACAAGGGTCGTCTTGGGAACTCCACAAGGGTCGTCTTGGAAACTCCACAAGGATCGTCTTGGGAACTCCACAAGGGTCGTCTTTGGAACTCCACAAGGGTCGTCTTGGAAACTCCACAAGGGTCGTCTTGGGAACTCTACAAGGGTCGTCTTGAGAAATCCACAAGGGTCGTCTTGGAAACTCCACAAGGATCGTCTTGGGAACTCCACAAGGGTTGTCTTTGGAACTACACAAGGGTCGTCTTGGAAACTCCACAAGGATCGTCTTGGGAACTCCACAAGGGTCGTCTTTGGAACTCCACAAGGGTCGTCTTGGAAACTCCACAAGGGTCGTCTTGGGAACTCTACAAGGGTCGTCTTGAGAAATCCACAAGGGTCGTCTTGGAAACTCCACAAGGATCGTCTTGGGAACTCCACAAGGGTCGTCTTTAGAACTCCACAAGGGTTGTCTTGGGAACTCTACAAGGGTCGTCTTGAGAAATCCACAAGGGTCGTCTTGGAAACTCCACAAGGGTCGTCTTGGGAACTCTACAAGGGTCGTCTTGAGAAATCCACAAGGGTCGTCTTGGAAACTCCACAAGGATCGTCTTGGGAACTCCACAAGGGTTGTCTTTGGAACTCCACAAGGGTCGTCTTGGAAACTCCACAAGGGTCATCTTGGGAACTCCACAAGGGTCGTCTAGGGAACTCAACAAGGGTCGTCTTTGGAACTCCACAAGGGTCGTCTTTGGAACTCCTCAAGGTTCGTCTTGGGAACTGCACAAGGGTCATCTTGGGAACTCCACAAGGGTCGTCTTGGGAACTCCACAAGGTTCGTCTTGGGAACTCTACAAGGGACGTCTTGGGAACTCCACAAGGGTCGTCTTGGGAACTCTACAAGGGTCGTCTTGAGAACTCCACAAGGGTCGACTTGGAAACTCCACAAGGATCGTCTTGGGAACTCCACAAGGGTCGTCTTTGGAACTCCACAAGGGTCGTCTTGGAAACTCCACAAGGGTCATCTTGGGAACTCCACAAGGGTTGACTTGGGAACTCCACAAGGGTCGTCTTTGGAACTCCACAAGGGTCGTCTTTGGAACTCCACAAGGGTCGTCTTGGAAACTCCACAAAGGTCATCTTGGGAACTCCACAAGGGTCGTCTTGGGAACTGCACAAGGGTCATCTTGGGAACTCCACAAGGGTCGTCTTTGGAACTCCTCAAGGTTTGTCTTGGAAACTCCACAAGGGTCATCTTGGGAACTCCACAAGGGTCGTCTTGGGAACTCTACAAGGGTCGTCTTGAGAACTCCACAAGGGTCGTCTTGGAAACTCCACAAGGATTGTCTTGGGAACTCCACAAGGGTCGTCTTTGGAACTCCACAAGGGTCGTCTTGGAAACTCCACAAGGGTCGTCTTGGGAACTCCACAAGGGTCGTCTTGAGAAATCCACAAGGGTCGTCTTGGAAACTCCACAAGGATCGTCTTGGGAACTCCACAAGGGTTGTCTTTGGAACTCCACAAGGGTCGTCTTGGGAACTCTACAAGGGTTGTCTTGAGAAATCCACAAGGGTCGTCTTGGAAACTCCACAAGGGTCGTCTTGGGAACTCTACAAGGGTCGTCTTGAGAAATCTGCAAGGGTCGTCTTGGAAACTCCACAAGGATCGTCTTGGGAACTCCACAAGGGTCATCTTTGGAACTCCTCAAGGTTCGTCTTGGGAACTGCACAAGGGTCATCTTGGGAACTCCACAAGGGTCGTCTTGGGAACTCCACAAGGTTCGTCTTGGGAACTCTACAAGGGACGTCTTGGGAACTCCACAAGGGTCGTCTTGGGAACTCTACAAGGGTCGTCTTGAGAACTCCACAAGGGTCGTCTTGGAAACTCCACAAGGATCGTCTTGGGAACTCCCCACAAGGGTCGTCTTTGGAACTCCACAAGGGTCGTCTTGGAAACTCCACAAGGGTCATCTTGGGAACTCCACAAGGGTTGACTTGGGAACTCTACAATGGTCGTCTTTGGAAGTCCACAAGGGTCGTCTTTGGAACTCCACAAGGGTCGTCTTGGAAACTCCACAAGGGTCATCTTGGGAACTCCACAAGGGTCGTCTTGGGAACTGCACAAGGGTCATCTTGGGAACTCCACAAGGGTCGTCTTTGGAACTCCACAAGGTTTGTCTTGGAAACTCCACAAGGGTCGTCTTGGAAACTCTACAAGGGTCGTCTTGAGAACTCCACAAGGGTCGTCTTGGAAACTCCACAAGGGTCATCTTGGGAACTCTACAATGGTCGTCTTGAGAACTACACAAGGGTCTTCTTGGAAACTCCACAAGGGTCGTCTTGGGAACTCTACAAGGGTCATCTTGAGAACTCCACAAGGGTCATCTTGGAAACTCCACAAGGGTCGTCTTGGGAACTCTAGAAGGGTCGTCTTGAGAAATCCACAAGGGTCGTCTTGGAAACTCCACAAGGATCGTCTTGGGAACTCCACAAGGGTCGTCTTTGGAACTCCACAAGGATCATCTTGGAAACTCCACAAGGGTCATCTTGGGAACTCCACAAGGGTCGTCTTGGGAACTCCACAAGGGTCGTCTTTGGAACTCCACAAGGGTCGTCTTTGGAACTCCTCAAGGTTCGTCTTGAGAACTCCACAAGGGTCGTCTTGGAAACTCCACAAGGATCATCTTGGGAACTCCACAAGGGTCGTCTTTGGAACTCCACAAGGGTCGTCTTGGAAACTCCACAAGGGTCATCTTGGGAACTCCACAAAGGTTGACTTGGGAACTCCACAAGGGTCTCTTTGGAACTCCACAAGGGTCGTCTTTGCAACTCCACAAGGGTCGTCTTGGAAACTCCACAAGGGTCATCTTGGGAACTCCACAAGGGTCGTCTTGGGAACTGCACAAGGGTCATCTTGGGAACTCCACAAGGGTCGTCTTTGGAATTCCACAAGGTTTGTCTTGGAAACTCCACAAGGGTCATCTTGGGAACTCCACGAGGGTCGTCTTGGAAACTCCACAAGGGTCGTCTTGGAAACTCTACAAGGGTCGTCTTGAGAACTCCACAAGGGTCGTCTTGGAAACTCCACAAGGGTCGTCTTGGGAACTCTACAAGGGTCGTCTTGAGAATTCCACAAGCGTCGTCTTGGAAACTCCACAAAGGTCGTCTTGGGAACTCTACAAGGGTCATCTTGAGAACTCCACAAGGGTCGTCTTGGAAACTCCACAAGGGTCGTCTTGGGAACTCTACAAGGGTCGTCTTGAGAAATCCACAAGGGTCGTCTTGAAAACTCCACAAGGATCGTCTTGGGAACTCCACAAGGGTCGTCTTTGGAACTCCACAAGGGTCGTCTTGGAAACTCCACAAGGGTCATCTTGGGAACTCCACAAGGGTCGTCTTGGGAACTCCACAAGGGTCGTCTTTGGAACACCACAAGAGTTGTCTTTGGAACTCCTCAAGGTTCGTCTTGGGAACTGCACAAATGTCATCTTGGGAACTCCACAAGGGTCGTCTTGGGAACTCCACAAGGGTCGTCTTGGGAACTCCACAAGTTTCGTCTTGGGAACTCTACAAGGGACGTCTTGGGAACTCCACAAGGGTCGTCTTGGGAACTCTACAACGGTCGTCTTGAGAACTGCACAAGGGTCGTCTTGGAAACTCCACAAGGATCGTCTTGGGAACTCCACAAGGGTCGTCTTTGGAACTCCACAAGGATCGTCTTGGAAACTCCACAAGGGTCATCTTGGGAACTCTACAAGGGTCGTCTTGGGAACTCTACAAGGGTCGTCTTGGGAACTCCACAAGGGTCGTCTTGGAAACTCCACAAGGATCGTCTTGGGAACTCCACAAGGGTCGTCTTTGGAACTCCACAAGAGTCGTCTTGGAAACTCCACAAGGGTCGTCTTGAGAAATCCACAAGGGTCGTCTTGGAAACTCCACAAGGATCGTCTTGGGAACTCCACAAGGGTTGTCTTTGGAACTCCACAAGGGTCGTCTTGGGAACTCTACAAGGGTTGTCTTGAGAAATCCACAAGGGTCGTCTTGGAAACTCCACAAGGGTCGTCTTGGGAACTCTACAAGGGTCGTCTTGAGAAATCCACAAGGGTCGTCTTGGAAACTCCACAAGGATCGTCTTGGGAACTCCACAAGGGTCGTCTTTGGAACTCCTCAAGGTTCGTCTTGGGAACTGCACAAGGGTCATCTTGGGAACTCCACAAGGGTCATCTTGGGAACTCCACAAGGTTCGTCTTGGGAACTCTACAAGGGACGTCTTGGGAACTCCACAAGGGTCGTCTTGGGAACTCTACAAGGGTCGTCTTGAGAACTCCACAAGGGTCGTCTTGGAAACTCCACAAGGATCGTCTTGGGAACTCCACAAGGGTCGTCTTTGGAACTCCACAAGGGTCGTCTTGGAAACTCCACAAGGGTCATCTTGGGAACTCCACAAGGGCTGACTTGGGAACTCCACAAGGGTCGTCTTTGGAACTCCACAAGGGTCGTCTTTGGAACTCCACAAGGGTCGTCTAGGAAACTCCACAAGGGTCATCTTGGGAACTCCACAAGGGTCGTCTTGGGAACTGCACAAGGGTCATCTTGGGAACTCCACAAGGGTCGTCTTTGGAACTCCACAAGGTTTGTCTTGGAAACTCCACAAGGGTCGTCTTGGAAACTCTACAAGGGTCGTCTTGAGAACTCCACAAGGGTCATCTTGGAAACTCCACAAGGGTCGTCTTGGGAACTCTACAATGGTCGTCTTGAGAACTCCACAAGGGTCGTCTTGGAAACTCCACAAGGGTCGTCTTGGGAACTCTACAAGGGTCATCTTGAGAACTCCACAAGGGTCGTCTTGGAAACTCCACAAGGGTCGTCTTGGGAACTCTACAAGGGTCGTCTTGAGAAATCCACAAGGATCGTCTTGGAAACTCCACAAGGATCGTCTTGGGAACTCCACAAGGGTCGTCTTTGGAACTCCACAAGGGTCGTCTTGGAAAGTCCACAAGGGTCATCTTGGGAACTCCACAAGGGTTGACTTGGGAACTCTACAAGGGTCGTCTTTGGAAGTCCACAAGGGTCGTCTTTGGAACTCCACAAGGGTCGTCTTGGAAACTCCACAAGGGTCATCTTGGGAACTCCACAAGGGTCGTCTTGGGAACTGCACAAGGGTCATCTTGGGAACTCCACAAGGGTCATCTTTGGAACTCCACAAGGTTTGTCTTGGAAACTCCACAAGGGTCGTCTTGGAAACTCTACAAGGGTCGTCTTGAGAACTCCACAAGGGTCGTCTTGGAAACTCCACAAGGGTCGTCTTGGGAACTCTACAATGGTCGTCTTGAGAACTACACAAGGGTCTTCTTGGAAACTCCACAAGGGTCGTCTTGGGAACTCTACAAGGGTCATCTTGAGAACTCCACAAGGGTCGTCTTGGAAACTCCACAAGGGTCGTCTTGGGAACTCCAGAAGGGTCGTCTTGAGAAATCCACAAGGGTCGTCTTGGAAACTCCACAAGGATCGTCTTGAGAACTCCACAAGGGTTGTCTTTGGAACTCCACAAGGGTCATCTTGGAAACTCCACAAGGGTCATCTTGGGAACTCCACAAGGGTCGTCTTGGGAACTCCACAAGGGTCGTCTTTGGAACTCCACAAGGGTCGTCTTTGGAACTCCTCAAGGTTCGTCTTGAGAACTCCACAAGGGTCGTCTTGGAAACTCCACAAGGATCGTCTTGGGAACTCCACAAGGGTCGTCTTTGGAACTCCACAAGGGTCGTCTTGGAAACTCCACAAGGGTCATCTTGGGAACTCCACAAAGGTTGACTTGGGAACTCCACAAGGGTCTCTTTGGAACTCCACAAGGGTCGTCTTTGCAACTCCACAAGGGTCGTCTTGGAAACTCCACAAGGGTCATCTTGGGAACTCCACAAGGGTCGTCTTGATAACTGCACAAGGGTCATCTTGGGAACTCCACAAGGGTCGTCTTTGGAATTCCACAAGGTTTGTCTTGGAAACTCCACAAGGGTCATCTTGTGAACTCCACAAGGGTCGTCTTGGAAACTCCACAAGGGTCGACTTGGAAACTCTACAAGGGTCGTCTTGAGAACTCCACAAGGGTCGTCTTGGAAACTCCACAAGGGTCGTCTTGGGAACTCTACAAGGGTCGTCTTGAGAATTCCACAAGGGTCGTCTTGGAAACTCCACAAAGGTCGTCTTGGGAACTCTACAAGGGTCATCTTGAGAACTCCACAAGGGTCGTCTTGGAAACTCCACAAGGGTCGTCTTGGGAACTCTACAAGGGTCGTCTTGAGAAATCCACAGGGTCGTCTTGGAAACTCCACAAGGATCGTCTTGGGAACTCCACAAGGGTCGTCTTTGGAACTCCACAAGGGTCGTCTTGGAAACTCCACAAGGGTCATCTTGGGAACTCCACAAGGGTCGTCTTGGGAACTCTACAAGGGTCGTCTTTGGAACACCACAAGAGTTGTCTTTGGAACTCCTCAAGGTTCGTCTTGGGAACTGCACAAATGTCATCTTGGGAACTCCACAAGGGTCGTCTTGGGAACTCCACAAGGGTCGTCTTGGGAACTCCACAAGGTTCGTCTTGGGAACTCTACAAGGGACGTCTTGGGAACTCCACAAGGGTCGTCTTGGGAACTCTAAAAGGGTCGTCTTGAGAACTCCACAAGGGTCGTCTTGGAAACTCCACAAGGATCGTCTTGGGAACTCCACAAGGGTCGTCTTTGGAACTCCACAAGGATCGTCTTGGGAACTCCACAAGGGTTGTCTTTAGAACTCCACAAGGATCGTCTTGGGAACTCTACAAGGGTCGTCTTGAGAACTCCACAAGGGTCGTCTTGGAAACTCCACAAGGATCGTCTTGGGAACTCCACAAGGGTCGTCTTTGGAACCCCACAAGGATCGTCTTGGGAACTCCACAAGGGTCGTCTTTAGAACTCCACAAGGATCGTCTTGGGAACTCTACAAGGGTCGTCTTGAGAAATCCACAAGGGTCGTCTTGTTTCCACAAGGGTCGTCTTGGGAACTCTACAAAGGTCGTCTTGAGAAATCCACAAGGGTCGTCTTGGAAACTCCACAAGGATCGTCTTGGGAACTCCACAAGGGTCGTCTTTGGAACTCCACAAGGGTCGTCTTGGAAACTCCACAAGGGTCATCTTGGGAACTCCACAAGGGTCGTCTTGGGAACTGCACAAGGGTCATCTTGGGAACTCCACAAGGGTCGTCTTGGAAACTCCACAAGGGTCATCTTGGGAACTCCAAAAGGGTCGTCTTTGGAACTCCACAAGGTTTGTCTTGGAAACTCCACAAGGGTCATCTTGGGAACTCTACAAGGGTCGTCTTGGGAACTCTACAAGGGTCGTCTTGGGAACTCCACAAGGGTCGTCTTGGAAACTCCACAAGGATCGTCTTGGGAACTCCACAAGGGTCGTCTTTGGAACTCCACAAGGGTCGTCTTGGAAACTCCACAAGGGTCGTCTTGGGAACTCTACAAGGGTCGTCTTGAGAAATCCACAAGGGTCGTCTTGGAAACTCCACAAGGATCGTCTTGGGAACTCCACAAGGGTTGTCTTTGGAACTCCACAAGGGTCGTCTTGGAAACTCCACAAGGATCGTCTTGGGAACTCCACAAGGGTCGTCTTTGGAACTCCACAAGGGTCATCTTGGAAACTCCACAAGGGTCGTCTTGGGAACTCTACAAGGGTCGTCTTGAGAAATCCACAAGGGTCGTCTTGGAAACTCCACAAGGATCGTCTTGGGAACTCCACAAGGGTCGTCTTTAGAACTCCACAAGGGTTGTCTTGGGAACTCTACAAGGGTCGTCTTGAGAAATCCACAAGGGTCGTCTTGGAAACTCCACAAGGGTCGTCTTGGGAACTCTACAAGGGTCGTCTTGAGAAATCCACAAGGGTCGTCTTGGAAACTCCACAAGGATCGTCTTGGGAACTCCACAAGGGTCGTCTTTGGAACTCCACAAGGGTCGTCTTGGAAACTCCACAAGGGTCATCTTGGGAACTCCACAAGGGTCGTCTAGGGAACTCAACAAGGGTCGTCTTTGGAACTCCACAAGGGTCGTCTTTGGAACTCCTCAAGGTTCGTCTTGGGAACTGCACAAGGGTCATCTTGGGAACGCCACAAGGGTCGTCTTGGGAACTCCACAAGGTTCGTCTTGGGAACTCTACAAGGGACGTCTTGGGAACTCCACAAGGGTCGTCTTGGGAACTCTACAAGGGTCGTCTTGAGAACTCCACAAGGGTCGACTTGGAAACTCCACAAGGATCGTCTTGGGAACTCCACAAGGGTCGTCTTTGGAACTCCACAAGGGTTGACTTGGGAACTCCACAAGGGTCGTCTTTGGAACTCCACAAGGGTCGTCTTTGGAACTCCACAAGGGTCGTCTTGGAAACTCCACAAGGGTCATCTTGGGAACTCCACAAGGGTCGTCTTGGGAACTGCACAAGGGTCATCTTGGGAACTCCACAAGGGTCGTCTTTGGAACTCCTCAAGGTTTGTCTTGGAAACTCCACAAGGGTCATCTTGGGAACTCCACAAGGATCGTCTTGGGAACTCTACAAGGGTCGTCTTGAGAACTCCACAAGGGTCGTCTTGGAAACTCCACAAGGATTGTCTTGGGAACTCCACAAGGGTCGTCTTTGGAACTCCACAAGGGTCGTCTTGGAAACTCCACAAGGGTCGTCTTGGGAACTCCACAAGGGTCGTCTTGAGAAATCCACAAGGGTCGTCTTGGAAACTCCACAAGGATCGTCTTGGGAACTCCACAAGGGTTGTCTTTGGAACTCCACAAGGGTCGTCTTGGGAACTCTACAAGGGTTGTCTTGAGAAATCCACAAGGGTCGTCTTGGAAACTCCACAAGGGTCGTCTTGGGAACTCTACAAGGGTCGTCTTGAGAAATCTGCAAGGGTCGTCTTGGAAACTCCACAAGGATCGTCTTGGGAACTCCACAAGGGTCATCTTTGGAACTCCTCAAGGTTCGTCTTGGGAACTGCACAAGGGTCATCTTGGGAACTCCACAAGGGTCGTCTTGGGAACTCCACAAGGTTCGTCTTGGGAACTCTACAAGGGACGTCTTGGGAACTCCACAAGGGTCGTCTTGGGAACTCTACAAGGGTCGTCTTGAGAACTCCACAAGGGTCGTCTTGGAAACTCCACAAGGATCGTCTTGGGAACTCCCCACAAGGGTCGTCTTTGGAACTCCACAAGGGTCGTCTTGGAAACTCCACAAGGGTCATCTTGGGAACTCCACAAGGGTTGACTTGGGAACTCTACAATGGTCGTCTTTGGAAGTCCACAAGGGTCGTCTTTGGAACTCCACAAGGGTCGTCTTGGAAACTCCACAAGGGTCATCTTGGGAACTCCACAAGGGTCGTCTTGGGAACTGCACAAGGGTCATCTTGGGAACTCCACAAGGGTCGTCTTTGGAACTCCACAAGGTTTGTCTTGGAAACTCCACAAGGGTCGTCTTGGAAACTCTACAAGGGTCGTCTTGAGAACTCCACAAGGGTCGTCTTGGAAACTCCACAAGGGTCGTCTTGGGAACTCTACAATGGTCGTCTTGAGAACTACACAAGGGTCTTCTTGGAAACTCCACAAGGGTCGTCTTGGGAACTCTACAAGGGTCATCTTGAGAACTCCACAAGGGTCATCTTGGAAACTCCACAAGGGTCGTCTTGGGAACTCTAGAAGGGTCGTCTTGAGAAATCCACAAGGGTCGTCTTGGAAACTCCACAAGGATCGTCTTGGGAACTCCACAAGGGTCGTCTTTGGAACTCCACAAGGGTCATCTTGGAAACTCCACAAGGGTCATCTTGGGAACTCCACAAGGGTCGTCTTGGGAACTCCACAAGGGTCGTCTTTGGAACTCCACAAGGGTCGTCTTTGGAACTCCTCAAGGTTCGTCTTGAGAACTCCACAAGGGTCGTCTTGGAAACTCCACAAGGATCATCTTGGGAACTCCACAAGGGTCGTCTTTGGAACTCCACAAGGGTCGTCTTGGAAACTCCACAAGGGTCATCTTGGGAACTCCACAAAGGTTGACTTGGGAACTCCACAAGGGTCTCTTTGGAACTCCACAAGGGTCGTCTTTGCAACTCCACAAGGGTCGTCTTGGAAACTCCACAAGGGTCATCTTGGGAACTCCACAAGGGTCGTCTTGGGAACTGCACAAGGGTCATCTTGGGAACTCCACAAGGGTCGTCTTTGGAATTCCACAAGGTTTGTCTTGGAAACTCCACAAGGGTCATCTTGGGAACTCCACGAGGGTCGTCTTGGAAACTCCACAAGGGTCGTCTTGGAAACTCTACAAGGGTCGTCTTGAGAACTCCACAAGGGTCGTCTTGGAAACTCCACAAGGGTCGTCTTGGGAACTCTACAAGGGTCGTCTTGAGAATTCCACAAGCATCGTCTTGGAAACTCCACAAAGGTCGTCTTGGGAACTCTACAAGGGTCATCTTGAGAACTCCACAAGGGTCGTCTTGGAAACTCCACAAGCGTCGTCTTGGGAACTCTACAAGGGTCGTCTTGAGAAATCCCCAAGGGTCGTCTTGAAAACTCCACAAGGATCGTCTTGGGAACTCCACAAGGGTCGTCTTTGGAACTCCACAAGGGTCGTCTTGGAAACTCCACAAGGGTCATCTTGGGAACTCCACAAGGGTCGTCTTGGGAACTCCACAAGGGTCGTCTTTGGAACACCACAAGAGTTGTCTTTGGAACTCCTCAAGGTTCGTCTTGGGAACTGCACAAATGTCATCTTGGGAACTCCACAAGGGTCGTCTTGGGAACTCCACAAGGGTCGTCTTGGGAACTCCACAAGGTTCGTCTTGGGAACTCTACAAGGGACGTCTTGGGAACTCCACAAGGGTCGTCTTGGGAACTCTACAACGGTCGTCTTGAGAACTGCACAAGGGTCGTCTTGGAAACTCCACAAGGATCGTCTTGGGAACTCCACAAGGGTCGTCTTTGGAACTCCACAAGGATCGTCTTGGAAACTCCACAAGGGTCATCTTGGGAACTCTACAAGGGTCGTCTTGGGAACTCTACAAGGGTCGTCTTGGGAACTCCACAAGGGTCGTCTTGGAAACTCCACAAGGATCGTCTTGGGAACTCCACAAGGGTCGTCTTTGGAACTCCACAAGAGTCGTCTTGGAAACTCCACAAGGGTCGTCTTGAGAAATCCACAAGGGTCGTCTTGGAAACTCCACAAGGATCGTCTTGGGAACTCCACAAGGGTTGTCTTTGGAACTCCACAAGGGTCGTCTTGGGAACTCTACAAGGGTTGTCTTGAGAAATCCACAAGGGTCGTCTTGGAAACTCCACAAGGGTCGTCTTGGGAACTCTACAAGGGTCGTCTTGAGAAATCCACAAGGGTCGTCTTGGAAACTCCACAAGGATCGTCTTGGGAACTCCACAAGGGTCGTCTTTGGAACTCCTCAAGGTTCGTCTTGGGAACTGCACAAGGGTCATCTTGGGAACTCCACAAGGGTCATCTTGGGAACTCCACAAGGTTCGTCTTGGGAACTCTACAAGGGACGTCTTGGGAACTCCACAAGGGTCGTCTTGGGAACTCTACAAGGGTCGTCTTGAGAACTCCACAAGGGTCGTCTTGGAAACTCCACAAGGATCGTCTTGGGAACTCCACAAGGGTCGTCTTTGGAACTCCACAAGGGTCGTCTTGGAAACTCCACAAGGGTCATCTTGGGAACTCCACAAGGGTTGACTTGGGAACTCCACAAGGGTCGTCTTTGGAACTCCACAAGGGTCGTCTTTGGAACTCCACAAGGGTCGTCTAGGAAACTCCACAAGGGTCATCTTGGGAACTCCACAAGGGTCGTCTTGGGAACTGCACAAGGGTCATCTTGGGAACTCCACAAGGGTCGTCTTTGGAACTCCACAAGGTTTGTCTTGGAAACTCCACAAGGGTCGTCTTGGAAACTCTACAAGGGTCGTCTTGAGAACTCCACAAGGGTCATCTTGGAAACTCCACAAGGGTCGTCTTGGGAACTCTACAATGGTCGTCTTGAGAACTCCACAAGGGTCGTCTTGGAAACTCCACAAGGGTCGTCTTGGGAACTCTACAAGGGTCATCTTGAGAACTCCACAAGGGTCGTCTTGGAAACTCCACAAGGGTCGTCTTGGGAACTCTACAAGGGTCGTCTTGAGAAATCCACAAGGATCGTCTTGGAAACTCCACAAGGATCGTCTTGGGAACTCCACAAGGGTCGTCTTTGGAACTCCACAAGGGTCGTCTTGGAAACTCCACAAGGGTCATCTTGGGAACTCCACAAGGGTCATCTTGAAAACTCCACAAGGGTCGTCTTTGGAACTCCACAAGGGTCGTCTTTGGAACTCCTCAAGGTTCGTCTTGGGAACTCCACAAGGGTCATCTTGGGAACTCCACAAGGGTCATCTTGGGATCTCCACAAGGGTCATCTTGGGAACTCCACAAGGGTCGTCTTGGAAACTCCACAAGGGTTGACTTGGGAACTCCACAAGGGTCATCTTGAGAACTCCACAAGGGTCGTCTTGGGAACTCCACAAGGGTCGTCTTTGGAACTCCACAAGGGTCGTCTTTGGAACTCCTCAAGGTTCGTCTTGGGAACTCCACAAGGGTTGTCTTGGGAACTCTACAAGGGTCGTCTTGGGATCTCCACAAGGGTCATCTTGGGAACTCCACAAGGGTCGTCTTGGAAACTCCACAAGGGTTGACTTGGGAACTCCACAAGGGTCATCTTGAGAACTCCACAAGGGTCGTCTTGGGAACTCCACAAGGGTCGACTTGGGAACTCCACAAGGATCATCTTGGGAACTCCACAAGTGTCGTCTTGGGAACTCCACAAGGTTCGTCTTGGGAACTCTACAAGGGACGTCTTGGGAACTTCACAAGGGTCGTCTTGGGAACTCTACAAGGGTTGTCTTGAGAACTCCACAAGGGTCGTCTTGGAAACTCCACAAGGATCATCTTGGGAACTCCACAAGGGTCGTCTTTGGAACTCCACAAGGGTCGTCTTTGGAACTCCACAAGGGTCGTCTTGGAAACTCCACAAGGGTCATCTTGGGAACTCCACAAGGGTCGTCTTGGGAACTGCACAAGGGTCATCTTGGGAACTCCACAAGGGTCGTCTTGGAAACTCCACAAGGGTCATCTTGGGAACTCCACAAGGGTCGTCTTGGAAACTCCACAAGGGTCGTCTTGAGAACTCCACAAGGGTCGTCTTGGAAACTCCACAAGGGTCGTCTTGGGAATTCTACAAGAATCATCTTGAGAACTCCACAAGGGTCGTCTTGGAAACTCCACAAGGGTCGTCTTGGGAACTCCACAAGGGTCGACTTGGGAACTCCACAAGGATCATCTTGGGAACTCCACAAGGGTCGTCTTGGGAACTCCACAAGGTTCGTCTTGGGAACTCTACAAGGGATGTCTTGGGAACTCCACAAGGGTCGTCTTGGGAACTCTACAAGGGTCGTCTTGAGAACTCCACAAGGGTCGTCTTGGAAACTCCACAAGGATCGTCTTGGGAACTACACAAGGGTCGTCTTTGGAACTCCACAAGGGTTGTCTTGGAAACTCCACAAGGGTCATCTTGGGAACTCCACAAGGGTTGACTTGGGAACTCCACAAGGGTCGTCTTTGGAACTCCACAAGGGTCATCTTGGGAACTCCACAAGGGTCGTCTTGGGAACTGCACAAGGGTTGACTTGGGAACTCCACAAGGGTCATCTTGAGAATTCCACAAGGGTCGTCTTGGGAACTCCACAAGGGTCGACTTGGGAACTCCACAAGGATCATCTTGGGAACTCCACAAGGGTCATCTTGGGAACTCCACAAGGTTCGTCTTGGGAACTCCTCAAGTTTCATCTTGGGAACTCCACAAGGATTGACTTGGGAACTCCACAAGGGTCGTCTTGGGAACTCCACAAGAGTCGTCTTGGGAACTCCACAAGGGTCGTCTTAGGAACTCCACAAGGGTCGTCTTGGGAACTCTACAAGGGTCATCTTGAGAACTCCACAAGGGTCGTCTTGGAAACTCCACAAGGGTCGTCTTGGGAACTCTACAAGGGTCGTCTTGAGAAATCCACAAGGATCGTCTTGGAAACTCCACAAGGATCGTCTTGGGAACTCCACAAGGGTCGTCTTTGGAACTCCACAAGGGTCGTCTTGGAAACTCCACAAGGGTCATCTTGGGAACTCCACAAGGGTCATCTTGAAAACTCCACAAGGGTCGTCTTTGGAACTCCACAAGGGTCGTCTTTGGAACTCCTCAAGGTTCGTCTTGGGAACTCCACAAGGGTCGTCTTGGGAACTCCACAAGGGTCATCTTGGGATCTCCACAAGGGTCATCTTGGGAACTCCACAAGGGTCGTCTTGGAAACTCCACAAGGGTTGACTTGGGAACTCCACAAGGGTCATCTTGAGAACTCCACAAGGGTCGTCTTGGGAACTCCACAAGGGTCGTCTTTGGAACTCCACAAGGGTCGTCTTTGGAACTCCTCAAGGTTCGTCTTGGGAACTCCACAAGGGTTGTCTTGGGAACTCTACAAGGGTCGTCTTGGGATCTCCACAAGGGTCATCTTGGGAACTCCACAAGGGTCGTCTTGGAAACTCCACAAGGGTTGACTTGGGAACTCCACAAGGGTCATCTTGAGAACTCCACAAGGGTCGTCTTGGGAACTCCACAAGGGTCGACTTGGGAACTCCACAAGGATCATCTTGGGAACTCCACAAGTGTCGTCTTGGGAACTCCACAAGGTTCGTCTTGGCAACTCTACAAGGGACGTCTTGGGAACTTCACAAGGGTCGTCTTGGGAACTCTACAAGGGTTGTCTTGAGAACTCCACAAGGGTCGTCTTGGAAACTCCACAAGGATCATCTTGGGAACTCCACAAGGGTCGTCTTTGGAACTCCACAAGGGTCGTCTTTGGAACTCCACAAGGGTCGTCTTGGAAACTCCACAAGGGTCATCTTGGGAACTCCACAAGGGTCGTCTTGGGAACTGCACAAGGGTCATCTTGGGAACTCCACAAGGGTCGTCTTGGAAACTCCACAAGGGTCATCTTGGGAACTCCACAAGGGTCGTCTTGGAAACTCCACAAGGGTCGTCTTGAGAACTCCACAAGGGTCGTCTTGGAAACTCCACAAGGGTCGTCTTGGGAATTCTACAAGAATCATCTTGAGAACTCCACAAGGGTCGTCTTGGAAACTCCACAAGGGTCGTCTTGGGAACTCCACAAGGGTCGACTTGGGAACTCCACAAGGATCGTCTTGGGAACTCCACAAGGTTCGTCTTGGGAACTCTACAAGGGACGTCTTGGGAACTCCACAAGGGTCGTCTTGGGAACTCTACAAGGGTCGTCTTGAGAACTCCACAAGGGTCGTCTTGGAAACTCCACAAGGATCGTCTTGGGAACTCCACAAGGGTCGTCTTTGGAACTCCACAAGGGTCGTCTTGGAAACTCCACAAGGGTCATCTTGGGAACTCCACAAGGGTTGACTTGGGAACTCCACAAGGGTCATCTTTGGAACTCCACAAGGGTCATCTTGGGAACTCCACAAGGGTCGTCTTGGGAACTGCACAAGGGTTGACTTGGGAACTCCACAAGGGTCATCTTGAGAATTCCACAAGGGTCGTCTTGGGAACTCCACAAGGGTCGACTTGGGAACTCCACAAGGATCATCTTGGGAACTCCACAAGGGTCATCTTGGGAACTCCACAAGGTTCGTCTTGGGAACTCCTCAAGTTTCATCTTGGGAACTCCACAAGGATTGACTTGGGAACTCCACAAGGGTCGTCTTGGGAACTCCACAAGAGTCGTCTTGGGAACTCCACAAGGGTCGTCTTAGGAACTCCACAAGGGTCGTCTTGGGAACTCCACAAGGGTCATCATGGGGACTCCACAAGAGTAGTCTTAAAAACTCCACAAGGGTCGTGCTTCATTTGCAGGGAAGCTAAAGTGACTTAATCGGCAAATATATTTTCTAGTAGTAACTGCGGCTACCAATTACAAACCACTTGCCATTACTATTGGAAGGGTGGTTACAATGGTGCAAGTTCCGTACGACGGTTACCTTGCAAGAAATGCTCAACAATTACAACTATCCATCGTAACTGCTGTTTTCTCTTAGGGGCCAATCCTAATATTTATGGAAGCTTTTCTCGCTGACGGAGGCTGCACAGGCACCTCTGCTGGGGAAGGCTGCACAGGCACCTCTGCTGAGGAAGGCTGCACAGGCACCTCTGCTGGGGGAGGCTGCACAGACACCTCTGCTGAGGGAGGCTGCACAGGCACCTCTGCTGGGGTAGGCTGCACAGGCACCTCTGCTGAGGGAGGCTGCACAGGCACCTCTGCTGGGGAAGGCTGCACAGGCACCTCTGCTGGGGGAGGCTGCACAGGCACCTCTGCTGGGGAAGGCTGCACAGACACCTCTGTTGGGGGAGGCTGCACAGGCACCTCTGCTGGGGGAGGCTACACAGGCACCTCTGCTGAGGGAGGCTGCACAGGCACCTCTGCTGAGGGAGGCTGCACAGGCACCTCTGCTGAGGGAGGCTGCACAGGCACCTCTGATGGGGGAGGCTGCACATGTTCATAGAGCACATGCACCAGTGCTATGTGAGGGTCACTTACCTGTAATATGAACATGCTCATAGAGCACATGCACCAGTGCTGTGTGAGGACCACTTACTTGCAATATGAACATGTTCATAGAGCACATGCACCAGTGCTGTATGAGGTCACTTACCTGAAATATGAACATGTTCATAGAGCACATGCACCAGTGCTGTGTGAGGTCACTTACCTGCAATATGAACATGTTAATAGAGCACATGCACCAGTGTTGTGTGAGGTCACTTACCTGCAATATGAACATGTTCATAGAGCACATGCACCAGTGCTGTGTAAGGGTCACCTGAAAGCTGGTGGCTTTCAACTTAAAGCTGGTGGTGTTCACCTTAAAGCTGGTGGCATTCACCTTAAAGCTGGTGGCATTCACTTTAAACCTGGTGGCGTTCACTTTAAAGCTGGTGGCGTTCACTTTAAAGCTGGGACGTTCACTTTAATGCTGGTGGCATTCACTTTAAAGCTGGTGGCATTCACTTTAAAGCTGGTGACATTCACTTTAAGGCTGGTGGCGTTCACTTTAAAGCTGGTAGCGTTCACTTTAAAGCTGGTGGCGTTCACTTTAAAGCATGCTCATTCCATGTTGGGCAGGTCTTTCTACCAAGGAGGGACTCCGAGAATTTCTCATGACACGGGTGTTTTTTCAAAATACACTTCCTCATACCTTTTGCCTTCCAAATCTGACCATGACCTCCTTGATGATGGCATACAGCCTCGGAATTCAGCACAGTCATCTTTATCTTACCTTCAATCAATTTGTTCTAAAGGCTGTGGGAAGTGTGGCCTTTGGGTTAGTCGATGGCGACATAGAGGCTCTATGCATCTGGTCATGTCAGCATGCACATCATTCATCTGGATATCAACTAGCAAGCTGTCTGTGTCGGTGTGTAAGAACTTGCATTTGTCTCCATACTTATTTGAGTCAGTTGTAGTAGAAGTCATATATTAGGTATTGGAAATAATCATCATGCCCACATAGACAGGGCAGTCACTTGTGCATGTGGAGAGCAGTGAGGTCATTTCGATCTCCGCTTATTTCTGCATTATTTCTGCACGTTTTATGGTCTTGCAGAAGACATAATATTGTCAAAGTCCAAATCTGAGTCACTGGTTATCTTCCTGGGAAGCTCTGCATTCATTTTACTACAGGAACTCCATTTAGGGGCTTTGGTCGAGTCCTAAAGACTGGTGAACTTTTTTCACTTTTTTCAGCCTCATAGAATTGTAGATTTCGATAGTGTATCAGCACTTAGCATTCCCTATGCAGCAATTGGGGACTAGCTTTTCACCTTCTGGTTCACCAACGGTGTGCCTTGGAAGTGCTTTCTGGTACTCTGGAATCAACTCTCTCTGGACACCATGTCTCTGGACATCAATTGCTCTAGTGCCAGTGATTATGTATTATGCACAAGTTCAACTCCTTTGGATATTCCAGGTCGACCTCTAGGATGTTGTCCTTTGCTGCATCTGCTTCTTGGAGAGTTGCAATGTCCCACTTGAGTTCTGCAACCCTACCACAATCTTCAACTCAAAGGACCCTTTGGGTAGAAGCTGGTCATGCCCCCCCATACAAGTTGCTAGCATCCATGTAGAGGATGTGGGTCTTAGGCTTCATAACCTCAGTGATATTTGGGTTTTTAGTCCTGACACGCTGCTTGGAAACCAAGAGATTCCTCGACAGAGGACAGTGCTCGCACGATGGTCCAACGGGATCACCAAACACAAGTGAACAAGTTAGACTGCTCTCTAAGGCATCCACACAGTGACAGGGATTGGTACTCGAGTAATGCATGTCATAATCTGAGATGCATGTCATAATCTGTCAGCAACTCCAGCCTTTTGCAGCAATGTATCCCAGGATGGTCCGGAACTTATGGTAGTGAGTTGGATACAATCCTTAAAGCTTCTGGCAGGTCTTTCAGGTCTCAAAGACATCTGCCAGTAGAAGCACATCTGTACGGAGATATAGGTCATAGTAGTCACCTGTGTTCCCATGTTCTTACATGTAAACATTTCCCAGACATTTTATGCAAGTTGATCTTCCTCCTCTTTGGTACATACTTCTCCAAGCTTGCTATATAATTCTTCTACAGTTGAAATTGTTCCCAACAATGCATGTACTCACATGGTTAGATGCCCTTGCGCAGTAGTAGCAATTGGCACTTCTCCTAGGTCTAGGGCTTGTTAGCATCCACTACTTATCAACTGAGGTTAGAGGAACTAGAACTACTTATAAATTCAATGACTTTCTCAATAATCAACAGTAAATTTAGTTTATTGTTGAGTGAGAAGGAGCTACTCTTCCCCATGTTGTTGGGAATGCTGAGATCCTACCCTCAACCTTGGAGAGAGACTGCATGAGGAAGTGGGAGTCATAGGCATGAAGGTTGTGGGAGATGACTGGTATGGTCATTTTGGGTTCAACCACAGCTTCAAGTTGCAGGCATTGTTGGCTGCCCTTCTGTACTTCCCTGTAATAATTATGGCAGTGGAAACAAACAGAGTCTCCGTCTAGGGATTTGTTGCACAGGCTGCAATCTTTTCCATTACAATAGGCTTGCCAGTCCTTTCTAGACATACTGAGAACTGCCTTGATCCTCGCCTCTTCCTCCAGAATAGCCTCTAGCAATCTCTCTGTAGCATCTGGGCCTCTGTAGATCATGGGCAACTTAGTATGACCATCACATCTATGCAGGCATTGGGTTGCTGTGCCTTGTGTTGCTCTTTGTTGGGGTCAAGCTCTCCTTCAATCTTTGCAGTTATTACCTCAAAATTGGCATAAGTGATGTAGGGGGCTGGTACCTGTTTGTATATACTAGTTTTGGAAGGAGAGCTCCGCTTCTAGCATCACAATTCTCAATGCTTTCACAGTCAGGCTTGTGCGTCTCCAGCAGGATGTTTCTGGGAATATCTATGCAGACACTTCTTGCAAAATTATTTCTGCTCTCGGTGATTGCCTTGTTGTAGAACAGGGTTCAATTCCCTTACCGGCCCTAATGCCCTTTATACTACTACCAGTACCAGTACCACCCTTAGCATTTGTCCCATGCCCCTCACTACATGATGACTCATCAGTCCCTGCCATGCTAGAACTCACCGCATCATCCCGTGCTCTCGGCCACCCAACTGCTTCTTTCACCGCACCTCTAGGCTCACTTGGCTCCCCACAAATGTGTGTGGGGCTATATACACGGGTGGATATTCTGGCACTCCTTCTGGCAGAGATGTGTCAGATATAGGAAAGCATGCTAGAATGTTATTTGTACTATATATACACATGTGCTGCAAAAAATATCTTTTAGCCATCAAGGTTTATAAATGTGGTGAAAGGGTATAATGTAATATAATAACAATATTACAATAACCTTCTCAATAATCAACTTGAAATTGTACTCTCTCGACATTTCGACTAGATGCTCTGGTCGAAACATCGAGAGAGCAAGTTGATTATTGAGAAGGTTATTGTAATGATATATGTCAACTGAGAGTTCATTGAGAATAAAATATTGCAGAAAAAATAACCTGTAAAGTGCTGTTCTGGCCCGCTAATTGTATCCAACTGTAATCTGTATTCGACAGAGAAGTTCAACTGAAAGAAACTGTCACATGGTAGGATGGTAGGATCGATTCATTGAGACACACCCAAAAGAACAGAGCTCAAAGTTCACATGAATGTTCGTTCTTACAATATCCCTGCCCTCATGAGTTATTTTGGCTGGAGTGAGTGGGTAAGCCTGGGGGCAACTGCTTCAGCTTCTCTTCCATGATGCTTACTTTGTCTAGATCTCTTCTTTCTGTTTAGTACCTCCTCAGGACTGGGTAAATCTGTCCATGTTAACTAGAACGGGTTCGGACTTGAGAACATCGACTGGTCCTAACCTGGCATGTGTTAGACCTCACTTCCAGTATCCAGTATGGACCATGATAAGGCAAGACCAGCTTATGTTTCTTGCCTTGGTTTTCATGGGGCATATAGGCCAAGGACTATCAACCAATGATCATCCGTTCTTTTGTATTGATGTTTTTACTTCTGCTGAGCATGATTGATGGCAATCAAACTTGCACTCTGCCATGCGCAACCTAACCTCTGGAAAGTTCTTAACAGTGGTCCTTACTGTCAACTACGAATAGAGTTGGAATGATCTCCATCACGGTTTCCGTAGGGAGCCTGGCATACAACAAAAAAATGGTGACTCCCCAGTTGAGCTATGTCAGTACGCGAAGAGCAACTGTTGCAAATGGATATCCCAGTTGCTTCCAAAGGTTCGTCCATGCTTAGCTAGCATGGCTCATAATGTCTTGTTAAAAGTTCTCTACCAGTCCACCGGTCTGTGAGTGGCTGGCTGTGGTTGGTATTCTCCCTATGATAGAGCACACACTTTGCATCAACCCGGAGAGAAAATTAGCTCATCGATCAGAGAACAGCTCTCTTGGTACTGTAACAAATTATATTATCAACTAGAAACTTCGCAACTGACTCTCTCATCTGGTGTAAAAGCCTCAACCAATTTAGTTAAGTAGTCTAGGCAAACCATGACATATATACCTATATCCATCGTAATAGGCATCTCCCAAGATGTCGACTGCCTACCTTGATTGGCATCAATGGAGGTCTGGTTCTTTTCCCATTCCATGGTATCATGCACAAATCGAAAAGCCCCTGGATACTTATAAACTGTAGTGTGTACATACCACTCCACCAGAGCTAGTTTTTCGAATAAACTGCATATATATAGCCCTGAATGAAGCCTTCCAATATATAGCTGGGACTGCAAGCGTTTTGTAACCATGAACCTCAGCTGACTACCTCTTGTTGTGTCTACATATCATAGCACTATTTCTATCATAGCAAACATTGGTAATTCCAACATCCAACCTATTGTTCTGTTTTTCATCATCAGGCAAACTCCTTCCCTAGCCAACTTCAATATCACACAACGCTCCTAATCTTCACTCAGCATACCTTCATCTCAAGTAACTCGATCTCTTATTCAACTGACTCACTACCACCATCAACCACAGCTACAACCACCGACTCATCATTCTCACTGCCATTACCAACAGATCTAGAAAGAGCGCCAACATTGACATTACGTTGGCCTGGCTTGCATCCGATGTCTAGATCCAACACCCGACTCCATCGAGCGAATTTGCCAGAGGTGTTGAGATCTCAATAGTGCCTTGAGAGGAGAGTGCTACAAGTAGGTACAAAAGTGCTTGGAAGCACACACGACCCCCAATGCCTCCAGATTTGTGATATCAGTTCTTTTCATGTTTGTTCAGGGAACAAACTGGCAAATGTAATCGGATGCAAATGCCCATTATCCTCCTTACAGGCATCAGTATGCATTACAAACTCCTTAAAACCTGGGTGTCCTTTAGCTGTTGGAACGAATTCCGACAGGCCATGGACAAATAGAATGGGTACATCCTACCTCATCAGAGTATGCAAGTGAGCTGCAATTCTTGCAAAGGATGATAAGAACCATTATAGTAGCTGGCTGTGCCCACAAACTGTCTTACTCCCTTCACTGAAGTTGGCACAAGAAACCTTTTCACCACTTCAACATTTTCAGGATTCGGTCAAATTCTGTTACTGGAAACAGCAGCCCTAGTGCCCTTATACTACTACTACCAGTACCACCCCCAGCATTTGTCCCATGCTCCTCACTACATGCTAACTCATCAGTCCCTGCTATGCTACCAGCACTCACCACTTTGCACCCCATGCTCTCAGGCAACCTAACACCTCCTTTCACCAAAGCACTCAGGTGTACTGGCTACCACAAATCTGTCTACTACAAGGTCTCCTTTCAAGGCACAAGCTCTCTCGATCTCTACCTTCAGCACCTCCAGCTCTGCTTCCCGCTCCACTAAAATCATCTGCAGAGTTAACTGAAGATCGTTGCTAACCTCCAGCTCCTGATGTGAGCACACTCCATGGAAGAACGAAAATGATTTTTCTCCCGAGTACGCTGCAGTTCTACATGTCTCCTATATAAAGTCCTCCAGCTACTCACTCCATGCCTTGCTCTGTCAGATGCTTTCTGATGCATGACATTTTTCCTTTTCAGCTCTACATGCTGCTGTCACCACCCTGACAGATTTGAGCTCTTCCTCAAGGTGGCGACTGGTTGCTCAGCATTTTGTAGCTTGCTTTGGAGTTCAGTCTCAGTAGCCATCTGATAGCTTGGCAGCAAGCAATTATCTCTCATTCTCGGCAGTTACCTCTGCAGTTATCTTTTGTTCTCGGCAGTTATTTCGGCAGGACCTCCAAATGTAATGCGCCAAAATAGCCGTCTAAATGTAATCTACTGTAGCAAACGGTAGTTGATTTAATTTTGATTATTCCAACACAACTGACAGACAAGTTCAATTGAAAGAAACTGACTCAGCCATGACTCTTAGATAAGTCATCAAGACACCCAAAACAACAGAGTTCAAAGATCACAAATTGTTCATTCTTACATATGAAGTAGTAAAACGGGAAAGAATAAAAGCAAAATGGAATGGCAGAAGAGTGCACCCAGAATCCAAGTCTCGTGTCGTGCATTTCAAACTAATTTGGAAAGCCATTTCCGGATTTATATAGTTCCTATCAACATAAACACCACCAAATTTAACTAGCCTGTTATCAAAACTGCTTGGAACATTGTTTATTAGAATTCCAATAAATAGGAAGAAAAAAAGAAGCAAAAATTGTGGTCAAAATTAGAGGGAAAAAAGGGAAAAAATCAGGGTAAAACAGGTCCCTGTCATATTTCTAACTTGGTAGGAAAGGGTTAATGGTATACACACGAGTTACAAGACCAGAGTTTCAGAGCAAATGAGTCCACTTAAATTTTTACATGAAACGACAAAAACTGTGAACAATCATGACATACTATATTAGGAAGGCACCCAAGTGCACAACATGGAAACACAGGATAGAATAAGTCTGTCTGTGCATGCTTGAACTGTTTGAATATATAAGAACATGGCACAAACGAATACATTCTTCCCCCTATCCGGATCAGAAAATAATGAGTCATCTTTTCATTAGCTGTACTACACATACTTTATGTTCATCCATACATTGTACAAAACAATGTTTAGTACCAAAGATTTCACACCTTTTTCAATTCTTTCATCATTGTTCTAAAGTAAAATATATGTACACGCTTCCAACTGAAACTCAGCTCAAAAGTCCAACAATGCGATAGTAAACTCAGCTCAAAAGTTCAACAATGCAATAGTAAGGATAACATAGAAATTTCTACTGCAACTAGCTGGAGCTCCCGCCATTTAACAGAACTTACTGTCACATTACTCGTCTTCAATTGACCGGGAGTGTTCATTGTGATACCCTTAATGAAGGTCAGTTTACATGGGATGCAATGTTGGACTTCTGTGCCAATTTTGAATCCAAAATCATTTTTACTGACTAACGTTTCTATTTTTCGGGGGAGGGGGAAATCAAAATGCGAGGCATTAGCATCATCAACTTGGGGTCATCTGCTACAATTATAGCTGATCAAGTGACCTCTATTTGTGGAGTTCTTTTTTGCACCTGTGAAGTCCTTGAAGGAGTTTAGCTAAGCCTCAAAGGGGCTGGCTGTAATAAATAAAATTACAAAAAACCCAGCAATAACACAAAGGAATGACGTGCTGACTTCTTAGTATATATATATACAAGAACAGACCAGTTAGGGAAGAAGAAAAAAAGTCTACTCAAGTACCAGAAGCTCGGAGTAGGGCTTCACAGAACTGAGGTTTAGGCACTAGAATATCACTCAATGATACGTGACTGCTCAATTATTAACAACGCAACAATATTGATGGTAATAGTATTGGATCGATATTATAAAATGCCTGGCAATTATTCCAATATACAATACGATATACAATAGTTTTAATTTTTAAACATAGCTACATACTTAAGAGTGTGTACAATAATGACGTGTATAAAAATAAGCAAATAAGAAAAATGTTTAGACTTGTTACAAGTAAAGCAAAAGTTGTGCAGACCTCTGTCTCAGGTGGAGATCAAGGTTTTCTAGCAGACAGAGACGATTGGAGGGTAACCCTGCACTGTAAACCCTGTAGATGTGATAGTCACATGACTTGAGCATTGCAAATTTTAATTCATTGAAGGAAATCTCCATCATGGCCTTTTCACTTGCAACAGTGCTTTTTACTTCGATGAACACTTTTGTCTTGCTCTGCTCTTCTTCTTTATCTCCTATTCCTCCTTGAACTTCAGATATTTCCCTCTCTTTTTCATCATCTTCCCCTCCATTACTGCCCACTACCACAACCTCTATATCATAAGGCTTACCAGACTCCTGCTTCTCATTCACCCACTCCACACTATCTATCTTCCTCCCATTTGGAAGCTCTCCTCTGGCACATAGCACAGTGTATACATGCTCCTCTCCCCAACGGCTAATCCTAAGTAAGGATTCCTGAGCTTGCTCCTTCTCTGAATCATCCATCAAGGGAAGAAGAGGTTTGCAGTCACGGAGCTGATCTACAACGTACTGAATATCAACAAGACATGCTCCACCTCCTTCAATGATATCATGTGTTGGATGGACTATTGCCTTCCATGAAGTTGACTTACTCACATGCTCCATGCTTTGATCCAGAGGATGTTGTTGTCCGTGCTTTCTCCCTGATCCTCTTTCCTTACCTTCATTTAAGTCATTGGCAGATTCTGTTGAAGTTAACTCAACCACACGCTCCATGCTTTGTTCAAAAGGATATTGTCCATGTTTCCCCCCTGCTCCTCCTTCTCTCCTCACATTCAGGTTATTGGCAGATTCTGCACATAGTTCTGATGGACTGGTCCTGCTATTGGTCAGCATGTTCAATCCTCTGTCCGTGCCTTCATCGTAACTACTTTTCCTTCCTTGCTTCACTTGTGAGACCAAACCAGCTTGACTGGAATGCTTTTCATTCTCACCTTCTTGATCGTCACCGTCAATATACTTCTTTCTTACCTCTCGAATGTCATCTTCTCCTATCACATTGTCACTCGTCAGTGTTGAGTGACATTCATCTGAAAAGCTAGATGGAGCATGAGACCGCTTACCAGTCGTACGATCGACAGCTGCACGAGGAGGCCAGCATGTCAGTGGTTTTGGCTCTTTAGAATCATCCACACATGTAGCATCATCTGAAGATTGAAGAAAAGAGATTTGGTCATCTTGCACCACACCTTCATCTTTTTCTTGCATAGATACTTGAGATCTCAAAGGTAGTTTAATGACCCATTTTTTATCTTCCTCTCCTATTGCTGATAATTCAAGCATAGTTGCCATATCTTCCACCTCTTCCTGAGTGGATGGAGGATCAAGAAAAAACTCTCTCAGGAACTCCCGAAACAATCCTTCCTCTGAGTTTCGTGAGCTGTCTTTCATGAACAATTTAAGGAGTGGATCGCAAAGATATCCTGGATTCTTACCCCTTTTCTTCTCTGCCACGTAAATGACTGGGGTCTCTCCACTATCCAACTCACACATTTTCTGTGCAGGTTCAGAACACATCAATCTTTCGTCCTCATGCTCAATGTAGTACTGACACTTGAGATCTGAAGCTGACAAGATTTGAAGGCTTTTCAATCTTGCCGCTATGTTCACCTCTTCGCTCAGCAACTTGTCATACTGGGTCGAGCACTTTTGTTGGAGAAACTGCTGCAGGAGGGGCAACCACAGACATAGTTTCTCTTTTAAGTCTTCCATCGGAGAGATCATACCTGGGTCAACAAGCACACGGACGTTTGCAGACAGACAGGAGATGTTGAGGAGTCTCAAGAATTCTATCTTTGCATTACTATTTCTCTGCTGTGCTTGAGTCAATTCCTTGGGCCACTGGAGAAAATGGACCTTCTCAGTTTTTTTGAAAAACTTCGCCATAGTGATATTATCATTCTCCAGTAGGCAATGTTCACTAAGATTAACCCATACTTTCTTGTGTGATGGAAAGATTCTGGCATTCCTCAGTTGAATCAACAGGTATGTGTCACTTAGGTTCTGCTGTTTACAAGCATCGACCAAGTACAGAGCCACAGATGTGAAATTGTTCACTGTATCCCTATCTGGGCTGGCTGAGAGGGAACTGTTGTACTTCAGCACAGCAATCAGTGATGCAATGTTTGGCGTATTACGGATGTTGACATTCTCAAAAATGCCTTTCAGGTGCTCATTGATAACATAGTGAAGTGAGAGAACTTTAGGCAAAGTTCCTGGCAGATTACAGTTATACTTCTGCTTGTTGTAAAGAACAGTTGTGGGGTCCATCCAGCACACACGGTGGACAGAAAGAAATTCTCCTTCCACATCATCTGAAACCCCTACAACATGCTTTCTGGGCACAAAAATTAGAGGGACTGAATCATCAGTAAATTGCTCCTTGATCGTATCGATATCATCTTCGTAGCCCTCTTGATGAGGATGGTAAGTTCTGCCGCTCAGGAGGTATTCATACACTGCTGACATGTGCTTGATGCTAGTATGAAACTTTCCATCGTGCTGCTGTGAGGTTTCGGACCAACAAATTAGATGCTTCATTAAGTCTTTTTTTGTGATGGAGTCCTGAATCTTCAAATGCTTAATAAATTCAGAGCACCTTAGATCAGCATCAATGTAAGGTACATGGCTGTGCAGCAAGGTTTGAACATCTGCTGAGCGTTGATTGAACAGCTTTGATCCCTTGTAGAGAGCTGGGATGGCACCATTGTCATCCTCGTAATTACGAAGCACAGCATCACTGACAAACTTGGGTGGTAGCCAAGCTTGGTGGACAAGAAACTTGCTGAATGATGAAGCCGTCGATGCCTCCAAGTATGCCTCATTCTTGCCATCGTAAATGAGAGCTTCTAACTCGTTTCTATGCTGTCTTTCCCAGTGACTATCCAGAAGCTCAGCAAGGATCTGCATCTTCTTTCTCTGGTAGTTTGACTCCTTGTGAGACACCGAAGAAACGATTACTCGGATTTCAGATGACTGATAGTCCCTGAGTAAGTAAGGTGTGTCTGGTAAGCGTTTCATTCCCGAGCTCTGAAGATCAGACCACTTCTCGGAATCCTGAAGTGATAAATTATCACATAAATCAGAAGTGAAGGTTATGTTGCATATTATTGTACATATATATAGCAACCTTTGATAGATTTATTCACAAAATTAGTTTTTTCACGAAAATATCACCTTCCCAAAAGTTGGTTGTTAAGCAGCAGTGCTTATAATACATACTTGAAAGCAAAGCACTGCTTAAAAGGAGTATTCTCCTAACAATATGCATGCGTACCTGAGTTTTATATTTATATGGAATGCCTGCCATCAATTTTGGAGGCTTTAAGCATCCGAGCCTCTAGTGACTGCTACGCTGACAATGGTCCTGTCGAACTAGTTGGTTCATGAATGTCGCAGTTACTTTTAACTTTGCGATCCACATATTTTTTAAGTTGTTACCAGCATGGCTGTATGGTTGAAATCGTAGAGCTGGGTGATATGATTCATGAACACACAAGCCATTCTCTCCCAAACAATAACCGGTTTGGTCATAACAATAATAATAATAATAATAATAATAATAATAATAATAATAATAATAAAAAGCTCCGTGAGCTGACCAGACCCTTTCCCAACATAGTAGGTAAGTTTTGTCTATTGCAATACAGTTTAAAGACGATGCCAGATGATTAAAGTGTAGCATAAGCAGTACAGTCAGGTGAGTGTCACATGCCAGCTTCATACCGTGATTTCATTGCATTATGCCTTAAGTTTGTTGAAAGTATTGTTTACTCAAACTCCCTTTGTCCGTTTGTCCGGGCAGATTGGGACCTGGCGCTGAGCGTAACTGCTATGCCAAACATTTTTCCCAGTATTAAATATTTGCTTTGATTTTTTTAAAATTGCATGCACATATATGAAAACAGCGAGAACACGCTCATTCAGTTCTTTAAAAAATGAAATGATGGAGATTTGCCTTGATAATTCCTGTCTCACCTGAGCTGCAGTATCACGCCATTTTTTCACGAAAAATTCCAGCCCTAGCAATGAGATTTGTAGAGCATTGAAAGCTTCACAAAGGTGTGGCTGAATGTGACCGAATGATGGTCTTCCATAGCCTCCTCCGCTTTGCTCCCATCATCACTGTTGTGGGTGGCCTTCCGTATTATTCTTGTGTAGGACTTCTTCACATACAGCTTTAAACAAGAAACTAACTCGAGTCTAAGCAAGAATCTCTCTCTGTCGACAAGAAACTAGACGGTACTACTATCAAAACAAGTCACACTTCTGCGAGATAGAGGACTACGCATGTGCACGTGATGCGATTGTGCAATGCAAGGGTGCCTGGCAGACGGGCATGCCCAGATGTGATACGTCTGAATGAGAAGAGCTTTAATGTGCATGCAATTCTGTGTTTATCATGATGTTAATAAGCTTTCAATAATCAAGATGAAGATTCGACTCACTTGTGTCAGTTTTGCAGTCGAGTCTTCAATCCCAATCTGACTAAGTATGTAGCTGTTTACAACCTTCAAGCTTTAATGTAGGAGCTCTTATTGACTGGTTGTAAGAAGACAGGGAGGGGTGGTTAATTAACATTGGCTATATTTTTCCATAGTGGTGGCTGCTCTCAAGCCATTTACTACCAATTCTTCATCAAGCTTCCTTGCTTCAAGAAAAATAAATAGTGGTGCTCGATGCTTCAAAGATTCAATGACGTGTTCGCAATGTATCTAGTGTACATGTATCTAGTGTACAACTACTTCTTAACCGATTAAACGCCATAAGTGCCACATGGCAGCAAGCTCAGACACTGTCGTGAAAGGAAAAAAATTAAATTGAAGAATCTGTATTAACCTCCCATACTCCATGTGCACATGCCCAATAGGCTGCTTAATTGATTAAAAATTGTTACAAAACTTCACTTGTGGCTGGACGAGGCGAGCCATCACTTATTATTTTTAATGGCTGACAATCGCAACTACTTTCATGAACGGTCCGGTTCTTCCTGGCTTTTCCTTTTGTTTCTGCAAGTTCTTCTTCTTTTACAAGGAATCATTCTGAATTCCTTTGCTGTTCAACCAGGCTCCTGGATGAATTTTTGTTTGTGTTTTGGGTTGTACACATATAGCGATGAAGCGCTGTATAGCTTTTGATTGATTACTTCAACGGAGCTGATTCTTATACCGCCGATTCTTATACCAAACTGCAACATCTTCTATTTTCATATGAATAGTTTGAGAAGTTTTTTTAAAGTTATAGCAATAAACCATAAATAAAGTCGGCGTTCAATTGGTTATGATGCAGTTGAGGTCAAACCTATACATTATGTTCAACTGTTAGTTTCCCATGCAGATTCCACTAAATACAGGACCTCCATGAATTTTATTTTGAAACACACAACCCACACACACACACAAAAAAAAGAAGTTATATTCCAGACTTCACTGATGTGTCCAGTCAAGAGCCAAAGCATTTGAGCAGCAGCAGTTTTGTGGATGCCAAGAGCTACTGCATTGAGCATCTGCCAGCTGTGGCGATGTCAGGATACAGCATTTGAGCAGAAGTCAGTTATGTTGATGTCGAGAGTTACTGCAGTCAAGTGGCCAGTGAGCAGAGGCGATAGCAATAGCCACTCCAATCGAGCTGTTCTCCAGCTGAAGCATTTCCAGGAGCTGGTTCAATCGAGAACACCGCCAGCAGAGGTGATAACTGAATGTCCGTTCAACTTGCATATGTCGAGAGGTACAGTGCAAGTCAAAAATACATGCCGGTTGCGTTTCTTTTGAATGTAACACTTACCGTTTCCTACCATTACTAACATACGTGGTCGTATTCACTCGAATACAAGTCGCACACTGAATAGAAGTCGCTCTGAAAGCCGCACTCCAAATGTAGCACACCAAGTTAATTACACCACCGCTCTTGCACACTTGCAGTCGTTTATCATTAGCTATGATAGCTTGTCTGCCGAGTTGATCAAGAAATCATTCCATGCTTGTGGCATCACTGTGAAGGTGGACGGGTCTGATGATGGAGAAATTCATTGCCTCAAAGACGATAGAGTAGCAGCTTTAGCTATCCCAGTCATTACACAAGCTACTCGTCAGCTATAAGGAAGTGACAGCGGCGGAGAAGATCCATTTGCTTCCACGAAGTGGATGAAGAACAGATGGAACATAATGAACTCATTGTAGATAACGATAGCGATTAGGAACTCTTGTCAGCCAACTACTACCTAGCTCAATGTTTGCAATCACAACCACAATGACTCGGCCAAAAAAAATTGCGTCAGCACAATAGCGCAAGACTGGCTTGGCACTGCACAAGCGCATTGCTTGACGTTCGCAACTTGATTTGGCTGAAATAAATACAAGTTGCGACTTATATTCGAGTGAATACGGTACACAACCTTACATATAAAACGAAAATCAATGCTAACCAACGGTTACCGTTTATGCACCTATTCTACTTTTGGCTGCAGTGGTGCCGACCTCTGAAGGTCAGTGTGATCTGCGAGTCAGCCTTCCTAATGTCACCAATAGGCACTCAAAGCCTTCTATTTTTATTCCTGGGATTTTTTTGTGCTTTGAGGACTGTTCATATATGTTCTAATATAAGCAGATTTTTTTAACAGCTTTCACAAAGTCCATCGGTGAAAGAAGTAATTTGATTGTATAATAGGTCAGGAACTCTCCTCAGCCAGTAGCCGAGCCTTCAATGATTTGTAAGTCATAGTCTCTATGCTAGCTAGCACTGGCAAGCCTTTTCTCTAAGAAAGTTATGCTGTAAGAAAGGCTTAGTAAACCTATAGTTAGCGTTTGTGTGCAAGCCTTTCCAGCTGAGTAAGGTGCTCCAGAGGTCTAAACAAGCCATGACGATGAACTGACTAGTGCAACACATTTTATCTAGGCACCAGTTTTGTTTTGTCTTTTGGCCTGAAGACAGTTCTATCTCAGCTGTTCCCTGTAATTAAAGTTGAGCGGGAAAGGAAAAAGCTGATGCCCCTTTTTGTAAGGTTAATTGAACAAGCTATAGTTGGCAACAGATAAAAAGATAGGCAGGATTCTTGTGGGATTTTGGTGATTACACTCGACCACCTTCCAATGTGTCCTCTAACATGCACCCAAAATTTCTAGCTATCTTAGCTCACATTCCATATCAACCCGTTGACACTGATTGTTATTTAGGTGCCAGATAATAATAAAAAAAGGTAATTCATTCAAAATGATTTCGATAATTGTGTCTTTGTTGTTTTTCTCTCAGCATATTGAGAACGGAGTGTTCTTCGTTGGAAAAGAAACTCTATACCGCTTTTGGAGAACAGGTTGCTCAGGTGACAGCTCCATGGCCCCAGCTTACTCTAGTTCTTCTTCAAGCTCAAATATGAAGTTGGCTTATCCCATAGTTCAACACACCTCTAACGCCGACCACCTCTTTCAGAACAGATTTGAAGGTTACTGCAGTATCTTAAAACAGTTCTGCAAACCAATTTCCCCAATTCAGAGTATCAAGGTTGGGCATTTTTTTCTTCTCGTGTTGCAATTTTCCCCTTTAATAAACAAAATTAAAAACAATCAGCAAAATAATAGACTGCCACTCAATTGCACTGTTCCTGGACAGGATGGCAAGGATTACTGATTTTAGAGCAAGCAAGGGGATGGAGACCGATGCTAGACTAGAACGAAACTGATTCGGAGAGTAGGAGATAGTCGCTCGACTGCACTGCTTCTCGATGGGACCAATGCTCGACTGGAATACGGAACAGGAGACTTACACTTGACTGCACTTACCTCAGGTGGGAAGAATGAAGACTCTTGAGTGAAGAAAGGACTTGAAAAATGCTTGATTACTAGACTGAGGCTCACAAGTGAGCCATCATTTCCTCCCTTTGCGATGCATATGTGCTGCAACACTGACAAGCAGCCAGTTGGTTTCTCTTTGCTACCATTTGTTTCTATTTGTGTTGGGATGTTTATGGCATGGGTTGTTAACATTATATCCAACACATTACTCTGGTCGATCATTTGGTCAGCTATTTCGATGTCAACTACTGCTCCAATCAACCATCAGATGCTATAATGTCAAGGACTACTCCAACAAAGACTGCAATCAAGCATAATTTTGCGAGAAAAAACAACCAAAAAAACTCCTCCCATATTCTGAATTTTTATCGCTGTTTTTTTTGTTACGTTTTGGGGGACGGTAGTCATTGAGCCACCGTCTGGTACTAGATAATGGTGATTATACTGGACCTAAAACTCTCTGCATTATTAAGGCCTGTCCACACTGCACTTAAACCGATGCGCATTAATGCGTGTTGGGTCAGAGGAAAATGCTAATGCGCAACAATGCACGTTTGCCGCATCCACACTAGCATTGAAATAAACCGTACGAAGCAAAAATAATCAGCGTACCAAAGTTAGTCAAAATCATACTGTAGCTGTAGTTGAGATGTAGTTTGTTTTTGCGTCCTTTTCTCCCTGATCAGCTACCTATAGATGCACAGGAAACATTTTCTGCAGAGAAGAAAGAGCTGAGGAAAGGACCACCGAAGGTTGGGTCTGCATGAACTTCAGAAATCTAGCTGCAGTGCGTATAAACATTGCAGTGTGTATAAACATAGCAAGAGTTCTCTAGCTATGTAATTGGTCTAGCTAGCTACTCCAGCTAGCCGCATGCCAAAGATAGTATACAGCATGCTCCAAAGTTCCTACTACAGTATCACCGAAGACGCGAGTGAATGAAATTCTTTTCTATGCACACTAGCGTAGTTATTTGAACGCTTTAATTTGTTGCTCTGTTCGCATCAAACCACCCATCGAGGTGGACCACATTATTTTAATTCAAATTCAGTGTGGATGCAACCAATGTGCATTGGCTTGTGCAGTGTGGATGTCCTTTACAAGGTTTTATAATAGTTACCTACCTTTGGTATGGGGACATTGACCTTTTCCACAACCAGGTACTTCTTTACTCCTAGTTTCTCTAGGAACTGTAGCCAGGACAGCTTCTCTTCAGCATTTGCAGACTTGCTGAGGTACTTGGGAGAAATACTTGTCCACTTCACATCTAAATTACAACATTGTCATAAAATAATAACAAAACAAAAAAATAATAATAAAATAAAACACCCCTTATAATCCCCTTATAATCCACCCTCAATTCTGTCATCATCTATTAAAGGATAACAATCACAGAATCATCGCATAATTAAATGTTATGTGGAGGCAACAATTATAGATCTATGACATGCATTAATTTGTTGATCAAGACAAAACTTGCAGATCCTTACAGGCATCTTCATGATGATCATGGGGTACCATATATCAAAGCTACCAATCAAAATGTTTGGGAGCTTTGGCATGCAAGAGGTTCAGTTATGTATATGCCAGCTCCAGTACGCAGCCTTTCCTAAACCATTACAGGAAAACTTTCCAGTAAGCATACTGTGCAGATGGAACATTGTGGACAATATCTAATGTAAATACCATTTGACAACAAGAGCATGATTTCAACTTTGCATGTTCCCCGTTCCCCTTCCTTTAAGATGGTTCGTTGGTATTAAAAAAAATTTTTTTAAACCTGTGGTTACAACTTTAGAGCTCCGTAGATTCTGCAAACTTCATGATATGGACTTGATATATAGCTCAAAAGATAGGTCTCTCTGTGTGCTCTCTTTTGATACTAAAATAAGTTTCATGGGTATAACTATAGGCAAGTTACTAGACTCTCTAAAGTGGAGGGACCTCAAAATCCTGAATCGCCTCAACCTCCGCCAAAATAACTCCAGATTGCTAAGTGCCAAAAAATGGTACGAGTGGCTAGAGGAAGCTCTTACGCACGCAATGACCTTTTCGATTAGGCGTTAAAATTTTATTACCTGGTCAAGCGCGCGGGTGGAAAATTGAGGGCGTTGAAAATCAACGCCTTCAATTTTGCACCCACGTGTCTGACCAGGTAATAAATTTTTAACGCCCAATCAAAAAGGTCTTGCGTGCGTAAGAGCTTCCTCTAGCCACTCGTACCATTTTTTGCACTTAGCAATCTGGTAGTTATTTTGGCGGAGGTTGAGGCGATTCAGGATTTTGAGGTCCCTCCACTTTAGAGTCTAGTAACTTGCCTATAGTTATACCTATGAAACATATTTTAGTATCAAAAGAGAGCACACAGAGAGACCTATCTTTTGAGCTATATATCAAGTCCATATCATGAAGTTTGCAGAATCTACGGAGCTCTAAAGTTGTAACCACAAGTAAATTTTTTTTTTAAATTAAAAAATACCAACGACCCCCCTTTTAAAGATCCCCCTTAAACTTAAAGATCCCCCTTAAATAATTATCCCGTAAGATGACGCCCTGTTAACCAACGGAATTAATGAATTCCTTGATGGTTTTTGTAAAGTTTTAGACTAGAGCCACCATCAAACGGCATGGTACTTGTCACTGTCGGCCAATTGGCCGTTGCATTTAGAATATACCCGCACATGCATTTTTCATGTTTGTTATGCTAGCACACAAGTAACGTAATATAATAACATTTGCCAACTAACTATACTAGCTACACTAGACCTTACTTAATGCACTAGTGAGACTCTGTTGCTGAAATGGCGAGATTTATAGACGGGCAATGATGTTGTCTTCAACTGGTTCGACAATTTTTTGGGGTATCATGTAAAGTAGGTAGCTGACAAAAAAAGAGTTTGGGAGAGAAACAAATGTTGGGGAGCCAAAGCACTCAACGCTTGGGATGAGGGGAGTACATCCCTCCTTCTTATTTGGTGTTCCTCTGATATTTTATCCCTTCCAAAGCAATGCTTAGCACCTCTACTAGTCATCTAGAAATAGTGTCTATCTGTCTGTTTGTATGTCCGCTATGCACAGAAAATCAGATCCGGACGAAACTTCACTGGATGGAAGCCTGGATGGTTTTTTGAAAAGTTTGGTCACAATCTGGGCTAGAAGCCACCATCGTACGGCACAGTACTTCTTGGCATTTAGGCCATTTCGTTCAGTAATGTACCCGCACATGGGTTTTTCATGTTCCCGACGATAGCACCTGAGCAAATAATGGCCTCAGAAGTCGTTTAAGGTTTGCTACTGAAGTGACCTGACCGTTATACAGTAGGAGACAAAAAAAAGTTCCAGTTCCGTTGCGTTACTATTCCGTTCGCGCTATTTTCAACGTCGTTCCAACGTCGTTTAGTAACAGGTCCGTTCCAACGGCGAGTAATTTTTTTCCCTTCGCGTTTCAAACTCGTTTGCGATTTAATTATCTCGCCCTTGTTCGCGCGGTCATTCTCCAGCCTCGTGCTTCAAGTTACAATTGGCGTCGTTCTCTAGCTTGTTCGTCCGTTTGGCAACCTCTCGCTTCTTAAAGTCGTTCTGCAGCGAAAGGCCATCGATATTAGTGCAAACCTCGAAGGAATAGAGGAGCTGGTGAAGCGGACCGACGAAATAACTGTTGACTAGCTTCAGCGTCTGTGCTACAGACCTAACTAGGACTACACATTTCACTGCGCACCGTTCTGTGGTGCAGGACCGCTTTAGGATGGACCTTCCACCTACTGTCAGTTCATCAGACACGTAGAACAAGGTAATGCTGTCTATCATTTCTAAAGCTTGCTAAGCTTGGTTTATCTGGCAACTTGGTTTAAGCTTATAGTTTATAAGCTGGTTTGCCTTAGTTTAAGGAAGCTTGATTGATTAGCTTATTCTAAATTTGAAAAGTAAGCTTATGAACATAGCTTTGCCTGGGTTGTGGCTAGGAGTTTAGTTTGGGGGCTTGAAGGACCCAAGACAATCTTGCCTGCTTGGTTTACTCCTTAGCAAACTTGCTACTCTTTGGCAAGCTTAGATTGTATTGGTGAAACATTTGATTTCCAAATCTTAAAGGCAAGGTAATATTACAATTCTCCTCTACCCTACCTTTCCAGATGAAAAGAAGATGGGCGAGATGACTTGTGGCATAGTGGATGTTATATGGATTGGTGAATGCAGTCCAACTCAAGATCCACAGACTGCACTCAGGATTGTTTGAACTTGAATGTTGTACTTTACAAAATTGCTAAATTTTGTTCACTGGTTACCATAATAATTGAGCAATGAGCATGCATAACTATCACCAGTGAACTTTCATGACAATTAAACACACTATCATACAAGGCTTGGCTGTCACAACCAAGACGACCCAATTGGCATGACAAAAGACGACATTCGTACCGTTTCTCTGACGTGTATATTTTTGTGTGAATCGTATATGTACTTGCCTTATGTTAGTAGACATCTTCACATAATAGACATCTTCACATAATAAAAATGACGGTCAGTTCACTATCAATATAATTTTCCATTCTTTTGCAAGCACACTTGTATGCCTGCTGGATCGACTCTTCTCTCATTACAGTTTAATAGGGTCCATGGAGAAGTAGGTTGGAAACTGATTGTAGGAGAGAAATCAACTAATATGTGTAAGTCGATGGGGGGGCATCAAGGACCAACTTATCCTACAACTCGAACCATAGAAGCCGGAGTCCTGTTGCATGTACAATGAGACATCCACCATGCAATAGAGAAATGCATTTATGTTCTTGACGTAACTTTTCCACTCTTCCAGTACACCTGCCACCAAAGACATGACCCATATTCCACCATGCTTAAGGGCTACACTGACAGTTCTTCTCTGTTAGCCAAAATATCAATGTGTAAATGCATCATACCATCTCTTGGTCTATACATGGTTGAAGTGAGGCCATTCTGACGTGGCTTGTTGCATACAAAAGCTTAGCTATGGGGTTCTAGAGGTTAAATGCAAGTCCTGCTAAGCTACTAGACGCTCTGTAAACTCTTCAACCTTTCTAAGGCAAGGTCTGCTAAGCTACTCGTGAAGTTTCTCTAAGGCAAGGCTTGCTAGCCACTAAAGGGCATTTAAAAACGGGGGAGGGAGGAGGGCTTTGTTTTGCAAGCCTTAGTCTACACCAGGCTTTACCTAATACTATGATTAGAAAACCTAACCTCTACAAAACTATATGGCAAGCTTCATCTTGTCTAAACTGAGTAGTTGCCAACAAGAAGGCAAAGCTAATAGCTAATACAAGTAGAGCTGAAGGATACTAGTGGACACAGGCCAAAAGGCTAGGAAGAGAAATAACTACTACTTACTTCTGTCAGCAGTAAACTTCTTGAAGAGCAAAATGATATCAGCGAAGAAAACTAAAGAGAGGGAAAAAACACTCGCTAGATTTAGCACACCTGGCGCCCGCCCAATGCGCGCGTGCACACGCGTTTATAAAATAAGCGCTTAGATAAAAAAATTGGAACGTAAACTTAACGGCGTTTGTTATGCGTTATTCGTCAGGTTTTTATGCGTTGATTCGCGTTTCTGTTTTCCTTACCCACCGTTGGAACGGGTACAGAACTGGAACTTTTTTTTGTCTCCTACTGTACCAGTTCTTGGAATTTCTTACCAATTTATATTTCCCGCTCTTTTGTTTGCATTCCAACTTTCTAGTAATAATAACCAGGCAATATTCAAACATTGGCTGTCGAGTAAAGGCATGTGGTAATGTATGGGTGCAGTTTATTGCTCCTTGTGATAGATGCATGCACTCCTGAGGCAAAACTGTTTTTCACAGCTTAGCTCTCCTTAGTACATATGGTTGAAAATAAACTTTACGCACTGAATTCTCGTGCAGAATCCACCGAGTGTATGAACCCTCTGGAAATTTATTTTTAACGACATTGGGCTTTTTTTAAGAAAAAGAAAAAGAAGAAAAGATGTTATTTTCTATGGTGTGTTTGAGTGTATGAGAGGGACTTCATCGCTATGTCCTATCCAGACTTGCAGCATTCGAGCAGCACCAACTTTGTAGTATCCAGTCAAGTGGCATCATGTGAACTATGGTGATGTGGAGAGCCACTGCACTGAGTGTCAGTCAACTACAGTGATGTCTGGATACCGTGTTCGAGCGGCCAGTGAGATGAAGTGCCACTCCAGTCGAGCTGTTATTCATCTATAGCATTTCCAGGAGCTAGTTTAATCGAGGATATGGTATGTGGAGGCGATAACTGAACATTTGTTCAGCTGTGCCAATGTTGAGAGTGATTCCAAGAGCAAGTCTTATTCATCTTTTGGTAACTGTTTCGATGTCTATAGAGAGCTGCTCCAATCGATCCTCAGATGCTATGATGTTGAGGGCTACTCCACCAATTATCACACCTTGTAGCTATTTTTGTTTCGTTTTTTTAGGGCCGGTGGACACTGAGCCACGGTTCTAAATGTCTAAATAATGGAAATGTAAACGTTTATTTCGACTTGCACTGTGCAGCACACTTTGCTCTTTATTGCGCATTACTTGCTCCTATTTTTATACTTCTTGTTTTATCGTTACATTGAACCGTTACTTAGCAATGCAATTAAGTGCATTTGCAGAATCACACTGTGGCAGTTTGTATACAGAGGCTGTTTATTGCCCTGTGCAATGTGCAATAAACATACATACAAAAGGGGAAAAACGATTTTTCATGAATAGTACTGGTCTCGCTTTGACGATAATAGGAGCTTTATAAAAATGATACAGTGTATACTAGTTACAACAAATGAATGATGGGTCTGACAGAAAGTGCTGCTGTAATTAAAACTAAACTTCTGGTATAGAAATCAAGAAGTGGGCATTGGCAAATTATTTCAAATTTCTTGTATTATGCATGATAGCAATGCTCAATACTACCACCACCATACTTGCCAGGAAGTACTATTATGCCAACTATTGTTCTCAATAATGTTGATCAAGCACATGACAAATGAGTACGCTCAGTAGAGTTGGTGTAGCCCGTGCAGATGATGGCCACAGCTGACTCAATCGATTCTAGATAGTGGCAAACCACTGTGAAAGTTTCTAGTGGCAAAAGTGGTAATTAACTTCCTTTTGAATTCTAAAGTCTGAGTTAGCTCAAAAGAGGAAAACAGAAACACTTAAAGGCTCTAGTGAAAGGCTCTAGTGAAAAGAAAGGAAGAGTTAAGTACCTAATCTTACAGATCCCCAGAATAGTTCATCTGTTTGTCGTGTTAAGGAGTTTCTAATGAGTGCCTTGATGCGAGATGCAGGTAACTCCTGTTTGTCAATTCATCAAAGAAAAGTGCCGTTAAAAAACCATATTACTCCGGAAACACGCAGAAAAAATCCTTGCTAGAAGACATGCTAGAGAGTGTTGTTTCCAATATTTGCTAAAGTACGACAAGGAAAACCAGCTAGCTGGAACATCAATGCATAACAAAGAAAGAGCATATAGGGTTAAGAGCAATTAGTAGAACATTTGTTGAGAGCTGGTGATCTCCCATCGAAAGTTGATAGCATTCGGTGGCTATTAGAAGAGAATAGATAGAAACTTACAGACAGTTCTCACTTGTGATTGTATTCCACTTTTACTGAAGCATGAAAAGGAGAGACTACGTGCTGAACTAGAAGGTGCTTTTGTTTTTGCTACTTTTGATGACAGCACACGAAATGGAGAGGCCCTGGCATTGTAGTGTGGTTTTGTTTAAAAAGGCATGGTCAAACAGTGACTTGTTCGTTTGCTTTGCAAAGTCCGTTGATAGAGACCAAAAAGGGAACCAAATTTCAAATCAAGCTTTCTGTAGTAGTTGCTGCTGGAAAACCCTCTGTCAAGGGCTGTTATAGCCTAGAAAGTGATGGACTACTTGCTTCAGTTCCACACAGATCACATCTTCGATGAGAGTGTCCTTGCAAGTAAAGTACTGGCCTAGCACGTGCAATGGCTAAGAAGGTAGCTTTGGAGTTTCAAAATTCAGCCATGGAATAGTAACATTCTCTGGCCCGTGCTCAGCCTGCTTGAAATTACAGTAGGAGGCCACCTATCTGAACACGCTCGGAGGGTGTTCATATAACTGAAATGTTCGGATAGCTGAACTTCGGCGTGGAAAGTTTTCAGCATGTCCTCTTGTCCTGGACCTCATAAAATCATGGACAGTTCACCATCCAACATTGCATTCCACTGCTACTCTAGCTAAAATTTCTCCCATCTCTCACAATATCACAGGACTTGTCGTTATTAAGGACAACTCTTTTTGCCTTTTAATAAGTCTAGTCAAGCCCTTTGCTTTGACATGGAGTGAGAAGAACCGAAATAAACTGCTGGATGAGGTTCAAATTAAACGGAACAATGTATATCTTTGTGCGCATTGTTGAGGTCAGACTCATCAACATGGACCATGGATGACCTTTAGGCATTAGCACATAGAGTACTGAGGGAATGTTACCAAGTTATGTCGCACCAAACAGACTTAGATATTATATAGCCTTATGTGGGACTACCTAGTTGTAGTATATATGGAACTTTGCTGAGTGTATGTAAGAATGTGTGACATCCTGTTTCCTGGGAAGTCAGGGTATAAAAATCCTGACTGACCGAGGTTCAGGAGCCTTTGCCTTGTCCTGTAATTGTAACTTGTGTCTTCATTAATAATCTAAATTCTCTGATTGCAAGATACGGATGCTATTTACATATAAGCATAGCTCTGGTGGCAGCAATTGATACCATCACTTGAGAGTTAGACTGGACTAACCCTCAACACGCATGCACAAAGGAATCCTTCCTACAAAAAAAACCCCCACTGAATGTCATGCACAAAGGAATCCTTCCTACAAAAATATAATAACACTGAATGTCATGCACAAAGGAATCCTTCTTACAAAAAAAATAATAATAAAAAAATAATAATTAAAAAATATACTGAATGTAACCAGAATTTCTGCAAGTATTCGGTTGATCAGCATTTTTGGATAAGCGATGTTCGGATAAGTGGCCGCTTACTGTATTTTGAATTTTGGAATAAACTTTTGCCTCTAGTTACTGCAGCGCTTCCATTTATCCTGTTAAGGTCATCATAGACCTAAATCCTGATGTACCATGATTGAAGACGTAAAAGCCTTCACCCCTTTTAGAGCAGTTCATTCCTGAGCTACCTACCAGCTTATCTAGCTGCTGCTGAGGGAGTATTGAACATAGAATTGCAAGAGTGGTGGGGAAAAGGCAGAAGAAAAACCACTGTGTTCGGCAGCAGCATTTACTTTGTCAACCATCTTCGGCCGCAGTGGGGAGGCCATTCAGCACTCATAAAAATTGTTTCTGGAGATGACCAAAGCCGACCACTGGAGGACTACACTGAACTTTCCTTGATGCTATAAAACAATAAAAGAAACTTTTGATTCGTATATAGTTTAAAAAAACATGAAAACAACAACAACAACAAAAAACTTGTTTGAATTCTGATTATGCTTCAAAAATGTTTATTATGTGCTAATGCGCTACTTCTAATGCGCTACTTCCACAAAATTAGCAATTACGCTGATTCGGTGAGCCGATTTCCAAAATCCATCAAAATCAGTTGAATTACTCAGCAAAAACCTACAAGTCAGACTGCATGTATTGCACAACCATCTCGGCAAACCCAATTGTAAGCAACCTAAATTAACTATAGCTTCTGAAAAGATGATGTCATCTGATTGAGTTACTTCCTAATAGCAAAAATCTGTGCATGCTGCATGTGGATCAATTTGTACATCGCTAACGATCCACGCCTAACGTACTCTTCATGCATGCATGCCTTGCATTGTTGCGACATTCTTATTGATGGTTGCAGAACATAGCTGCTGCAATGGTAATAACTGCTTGGGAGCTTAAAGCACTCATAATTTACACATTGAAAATTGCACAGAGTAAAATAGTGCTCTTAATCCTCTCACTGTCAATGGCGCCACAGCTTTGAAAAATAAAATAAAATATAAGTATTTGTCAATAGGCAATAATTTTTTATATCAAAAGATAGCTGAATTCAAACTCTATTTACACAAATACGGCGGTTGGACAGAGGAAAGTTAATGAAATTATATTTAAAACACGAACGATTTTCAGTCGGACGATATCAACGATGGAGAAGAGACTGTCAATAGCTGAAATTATTTCCCAAGTGACTAGGGAAGCTTGGGACATTTCTGGTGATGAATCAAGTGACGAAGAATGTGAAGGCATCCATTCCTACCTCGGAGATAGTCGTGTGCAATGCAAATACTGCAATGTTCACCTTTGCATTTATGGAGGATCGGAATTGTTTCCATGCTTTCCACAACTTGGTTGACTTTTGCCACAGACACTGATTTTACCTCAAACTCCACCCAAAATTTCTTTTGATTACATTATGTCAAACAATTATATCAAATGTTTACTGAATGTTGTATTAACAAAGTTCTTGTTGATAAATAAAGACATTTTTGTGGTCGATTTATGAAGACCTTATTACGGGTTGGCATAACTTTTGTATAGTAATGTATATTCCTAAGTTCTTAGAAGCAAAAGAAAGGATATGGATAGAGCTATCTTATGAGCTATATATCGAGTTCATAACATGAACTATGGAGAAGTTATGGCACTCCTAATCATGACCATTGTTTGCATAATTATATTCATATTATGTGGTTATTTTGTGGTCACACCTTTTGTCCACAACTTCTAAAACAATCATGTTATCACATGACCAAATGGTAAATGGTTCAGCTAAATATCTGATTTGATATTAATTTTTTAATGTAGCTGTGTTAAATTTAAAATAATTCTCCGACAGTGAGAGCTCAGGTTTGTGAAATTATATTTATCAGGCATCGTCTCTTGGGAGATATATTTAGCGCTGGGGGGGGGGGGGGGGGGGCACTAAATGGCAAAACAACAACAACAAAAGGGGGGGGGGGAAACCAGGCTGTATAACCGTGAAATCATTTCGCCCCAGAATTTCCCCCTTTTTTTAAACAATTTATTTTTATTTTTATTAATTTATTTATTTTTACATCCTATTCAATATCAGGAGGAAAAAATGTCGACTTGGACATGGTCTTTGTTATACACCATATACAGATTTCATAGTAGAGCAAGTAGTAGCACTAAGGAAGGTTTAACGAGAAGCTAGCCCTTCAAACAACAGCAACGATAGCCATACCCTACACTTAGTTTCAAAGGTGGCTGTGCTGCTCTGTCTGAAGCCGGAGACTTTTTTAAAGATAAGGCCCACTCACGGTCTTCATGTATGGGTGTTGACCAGTGAAAGCAGACTGATGAAAGACTCCAGCGCACATGGAGGTTGGTAAAAGTTTTTACTCTGCTTCTTGTACTTCTCCATGGTCTGAATTTTCTCCCCTACCAAGTAAGTCACCAACTAAGTTCATTTTCCAGGAGGCTTCTTGGGAAAAAATTGTGCCTGTTCAAGTAAGTGTGTTGTAAAATGATTTGTTAATTACAATAATAAGAAGAAGGGGGAAAACAATCACTTGGCTTCCACAGAAGTTTAGATGGTATACATTTGTTGCTGAGGAAGGAATCTGGAGAAACTATTACAGGTTAACTCCAGTGTTAGAACAACAATCTCTTAACAATGCTGAATCATTCCTGATACCGTCCAAAGAACATGCTCTACTATGGCTGAACTAGTGTAAAATTAACCCTGTTCTGCAAATGACATATCAAAGGCTTCGCCCTGATTGATAATCCCCCCCCACCCCCATGGATGCACAACAGGATATAAAAAATCAACCATCAAATTAACAACAAGAAGATAAGATTGTTTTGAGGACTGAATTATTTTCATGAATATACAAACTATAAAAAAAAAACTTCCCACCACCCAAAGTTACCCTCCGTCTACAATTTTTCAATCATCCAATCCAAACTCAAATAATAAATTTAAAAAAGTATATTACTCAGAATAATACAATATTAATCCCCATTATAAAAGAAAGAAAGAAAAAAGAAGAGCGTGTATATTCCATAGTAGGGCACACATTTATATGTACATGATAGTTATGTGCCAATAATACCCTGGGTTTGTTTCCCTGGACATTTCTTGTAAAGGATCTAGACCATATGTAGCATGGATGCTAGAAGGATATATATTTTGCTGAATCGGCAGCTTGTCCACCTGCAGAACTAAAACCACCATATAGTTACAGTCTAATTCAAACTCTGACTCTGATTGGTCTCACAAATACCTACATGGAACTTGTTGGCACCCAACAAGTGAGGGATCATTGACGAACAGTAAAAAACATTTGTGTTTATGAGTACCTTCAAAAATAAATTACAACTTTATGTAACTCAGTTATATCTGAGATGCAGGAACATGTTCTACTTTATGTAACTCATTTTTATCTAAGATGCAGGAACATGTTCCACTTTATGTAACTCAGTTATCTCTAAGATGCAGGAACATGTTCCACTTTTATGTAACTCAGTTATATCTAAGATGCAGGAACATGTTCTACTTTAGTTATATCTAAGATGCAGGAACATGTTCTACTTTATGTAACTCATTTATATCTAAGTTGCAGGAACATGTTCCACTTTATGTAACTCAGTTACATATATCTAAGATGCCGGAACATGTTCAACTTTATGTAACTCAGTTATATCTAAGATGCAGGAACATGTTCCACTTTATGTAACTCAGTTATATCTAAGATACAGGAACATGTTCTACTTTATGTAACTCATTTATATCTAAGTTGCAGGAACATGTTCCACTTTATGTAACTCAGTTACATATATCTAAGATGCCGGAACATGTTCCACTTTATGTAACTCAGTTATATCTAAGATGCAGGAACATGTCCCACTTTATGTAACTCAGTTATATCTAAGATGCCGGATCATGTTCAACTTTATGTAACTCAGTTAAATCTAAGATGCAGGAACATGTTCCACTTTTATGTAACTTAGTTATATCTAAGATGCAGGAACATGTTCCACTTTATGTAACTCAGTTATATCTAAGATGCAGGAACATGTTCTACTTTATGTAACTCATTTATATCTAAGTTGCAGGAACATGTTCCACTTTATGTAACTCAGTTACATATATCTAAGATGCCGGAACATGTTCAACTTTATGTAACTCAGTTATATCTAAGATGCCGGATCATGTTCAACTTTATGTAACTCAGTTAAATCTAAGATGCAGGAACATGTTCCACTTTATGTAACTCGGTTATATCTAAGATGCAGGAACATGTTCAACTTTATGTAACTCAGTTATATCTAAGATGCAGGAACATGTTCCACTTTATGTAACTCAGTTATATCTATTGCAGGAACATGTTCCACTTTATGTAACTCAGTTATATCTAAGATGCAGGAACACGTTCAACTTTATGTAACTCAGTTATATCTAAGATGCAGGAACATGTTCCACTTTATGTAACTCAGTTATATCTAAGATGCAGGAACATGTTCCACTTTATGTAACTCAGTTATATCTAAGTTGCAGGAACATGTTCCACTTTATGTAACTCAGTTATATCTAAGATGCAGGAACACGTTCAACTTTATGTAACTCAGTTATAAGTTGCAGGAACATGTTCCACTTTATGTAACTCAGTTATATCTAAGATGCAGGAACATGTTCCACTTTATGTAAATCAGTTATATCTAAGATGCAGGAACATGTTCTACTTTATGTAACTCAGTTATATCTAAGATGCAGGAACATGTTCCACTTTATGTGATTATTTCATTTGCATATGTATAATACTTTGTAAGTGTTATTTCTGCCAAGGGTAATTTGGAATGAAAGTGCTTAGAACATTGGAACAATGGAATAGGGAGAAGCAATTTCGTATTGGTCAGGCCATGAAGTGCCACACCTATGAAAATTGGTATAACCCACCCATTGTGGGTTTGATATGCAACATCTGAAGTTGAAAGGCCAGATTACGGCAAAGACAACTTTACGTGTCGTGATATTCTGATTTGTATAAGCATAATGAAATGATATTATAATCACTGATTGTTATTTCCTATTTCCCCCATAAGAACGCATGTGGTGAATTCAGATTGAGGTTGGTGTGGCAGACGAGGATAAGCTTGTGGCAGTGCTGGGGGGGGGGGGAAATCTCGTGACACCTCAACTTCAGCACAAGCCAAAATAAAATTTACGCTTCCATTATTTAGAACCATTACTCATGCCCTCTGTCCCTCTGTCCCTAAAAAAATTAATTATATAATAATGGCAATGAAAACACAGAAAAAGAGAGGAGTTTTTTTCTCTTCATTCTCGCAAGACGGCGCTCGACTGCAGTTATCTGAGAATTGGTAGAAGAGCCCTTGATATCACAGTACTTGACGATCGATTGGAGCAGCTGTAGACAACAAAATGGCTGCCGAAAGATCGATCAGACTAGCTCTCGGAGTCACTCTTGACATCGGCACAGCTGAATGAACTTTCAGTTATTGCCTCCGTTGAAATGTGTCCTTGATTGAACCAACTCCTGGAAATGCTTCAGATGGAGAACAGCTTGACTGTTCACCGGGCGCTCAACTGCAGTAGCCCTTGACATCACCACAGCTCATAGGCCTCTCAACTTGATACTATAAAGCTGATCTGCTGTTCGAATGCTGTGGCTTTGGACAGGACACAGCGATGAACCCCCCATGAATACCCCCTCCCCCTCCCCCAACAGAAAATAATAACTGTAATTAAATTAAAAACAAATGCTATTAAAAAAAAAAATTCAGAGAGGGTCCAAGCACTCGGTGGATTCTGCAGGGAAATCCAATGCTACAGAAACATAAAGGTTTATTTTGACCTCTACTGTAGCACTAAACCTGCATGGGCATGGTAGCAACTATTGAATAAACTTTAACTTTTGTGAAAAAAAGGGGAAAAAATCTCCTTAGCATTGGTCTGGCCATGGCAGGATCACTTGTGCCGGTGCTGAACAATACCAGATCAAGGCATAACTCTAGTACCCTTTTTAATTTGTATTCTTGACGGACGTTTGACTGGAAGTTTGTAATGCAATATTTTTGCTATGAAATTGACCATTTTCTCAGATATACACAATATATAAAGGTCTCGCTCGAGTACAAACAAACCTGGGAACAGGTCCACGAGATCAGGATGACAATTATATCCTGAACTGAAGTGGATCACTTCAGCATTTGGGCTCTTCAGTCCCATGTTGGTGGCAAGCATCACACAATTCTTCAAGGGATGAATAATCTCCCTCTCATTGGTACCTGAACCAGGTTTTCCAAGGCAGTCTTTGATATACTGCAAGTATGTGATTGAAATATTCTGCTTCTTGGGCTGGAAAAAAAGGAAGAAAAAACCCAGCGATAATTTCATATATGTTGCGATATCAATTAGGGACTTGGGTAATCTGGTGGCGTACAGGTTTAACATACCATCTTGAATTGTGGCAAAATGTGATGTTTGATAATGTCTGCAGGGTAAAGATTCTTCACTCCAAGAAGCTCCAAGACTTTCCTTAGTCGAGACTGAGTTAAGTCATCTCCCTCGTCAAATAGGGACAAGTCCAGCACTTTCATCTCGCGATAAATCTCCTTGAAATGGGCCGACTTTGACTCCATGTCAAAACCACCTACAGCAGGAGAAATGGAAAAACTGTCTCACTGAAAAGCATGCTGACTCCCACCTTGACACAACATTATAATAAGCATGAACTTAGTCCAGATCCACATGAGCTCATAAAAGTTTATGGCAATACAAAACTGTAATGCTATAAACATAATCATCATACCCAGGGTTTCATTTAGGCCTTTTTGTCCCCCCCCCCTTGGAAATTGTATTATTAAAATTCATTAGAAACTTTGTCACATCTTTAACCATCATGCCCCCCCCTTAAAATCCAGATTCCTCCAGTTGCCCCTCCTTGGACAATTTTCTAAATGAAACCCTGATACCTGGTTTATCCCTCATACCTTTCAATTTTCCTGGAGGGAAAAAGATTGTATTTCCTTCACCAGCAGGCACAAAACTTCCATCTTCCAGAGGCAATATGCACAAATCATGAATCTTTTCCAGCAGATCTGAACGTGCCACTGCAGTGCTCTCCTCAATGACAATGTGCATGCAGGCAAGCCAGTGAGCAACCCAACTCACCATGGTACCTCTTGACCTCTCTCTCTGGTTCTGGGAACCTTTCGAAAAATGATACTCTTCTCCATCATCATCATCGTCAAAGAACATCTCATCCTCCCCTTCATCACTCTTTGCATCTCTAAAATAGCGGAGAACTACTTGAGCAACCTCTTTGAGGTGGTCGATGCTCAAGCACTTGATCTCTAGCTGGCTGCGCAGAGAAGAATTGAGATAGGAAAGGAGAGAAGGGTGGAGATAGTGGAGATTGAGAGCTTCAACAAGCAACACTTGTGGAATGTGCTCATGAATGAAATCATCCTTCATGTAGAGGCATTGTGAAGGTTGCTTCCACTCCACCGGTACTATTTCTCCTTTGTCCATGCCTTGTTGCACGTATTGGTGTTGGGAAGAGCACTCGAGTAACATGGTGAAGGTTGTGGAGGTGTAACGCAGTCGAGGTTCAATGGGGAGGCAGTTTGTGCCACGAAGGAGGTTTAGTATCTGACTGGTTAGTGGCTGGAAGAAGTCGAGAATTTCTCCTTCTAAGGGTATAAACTGAAGGAACAAGGCGACAGCTTCCACTTCAGATGCCTCGTCATGCGCAGAAAAGTGTGACTAAATAAAAATACAATGAAATTTAATAATCCATCAAAAAATGTATTGGCTATGTATGAGATCAAGCAAGTGGTTGAATGCGTTGCACAATATGACACATATGAACACGGCAACAAGAAAGGAAGTGGGGAAAAAGTGGGGAAAAAAGCTTCAAATAAAATTACTTGGCACATCTTCAAAATGAGTTACAGCTATTGTTATTGTATTCAACAAAGGTCAAGTGTACCGACAATGATAGCAACAAGTGGCACCTACTCTCATATCCAGCAGTGCTTGCAAGAAGAGTGAAGGAACTTGTTCCCTCAGCCACTGATTCCAGGAACTGTCAGATGTCACACATTCACGTGAAGATGGAAGGTCAAAGTCTCCCTGAACTATGAACCTGAAACCGTAGCTCCGGAGCGGAAGGTACGCGAATACCTGTTGCTGCTTAATCTCCTGTATTGAGGATAAGAAACAACGTGTGCACGTGACATCATAAAAACATATTCGTTGCTTTTCAACATGAACTTTTCAACATGAATCCGTAGTTCAAAACTGCATTAATTTAAAATCTTATTTTCAGTTGGGCAATTGCTGTGTACACATCTTCTTAGAGCTAACCAGTCAACAACAAGTGTTCCATCATCCAGAAGGGCTGCTGAAGAGAGGGTTAAAAAGTTGGATGTGTGCACATTTTTTTTGTGATCTCAGAAGCAAGAAAATGATACCGTTTAGAGACTGCCAGAAGTTGAAAACATCTGATCATCATATGTACTATCACCAACATAATTTGCAGGCATATTGCATTCTCATGAAATTTAAATTGCACATTTCTAAACAGAAGAGCAGCACGTTAAATATTTTTTTAAAGTATAGCCACATTAGTAGTGTGACAATATTAGTAAATAAACTTAAGATGGAAAAGGGGAAAAAAGAAGACAAAAAGAGAGGGAGGGGAGGAACGCCGAGCTGGCTGGCGGTCTGACAAAACATACAGAACACACTGTTGTTGTTACTATATACTACAATAGGAATGTGGTATGGACTACTTGAAATGCTTATGGGCTTGGCCAGCGTAACGCACGTTACGTGTCACACACTTTATTTGCACATTGCTTGGACATATATCAACATATGAGCCTGGGTAAAGGTTTATAATCAAGAAGGAACATAGCTTTAGTTATCCATCAAATTTCATGGAGAAATATTAAATATTTTGGGAGCTAGGGGGTAAATAGTCATGTTACGAAATCCTGACGCCAATTTCTCCCACCAAACTTTGATACAATATTCTATTAAAACTGATCATGGAAATTTCCCAATTTTTACATATGTTCGATATGATTATGTTGACTATCATCAACCAAAATTTCATGGTTCTATCAATACCCATGTCCCCACTGCGTAGCCATCATAAGATAGTGTACCGTAACGCATGTTACATAACACACGTTACGCACACAATTGGTATTACTGAGAAGCTTGCATGTAGCAGAGATATTGTCTAAACATTTTATTTGCAGAAGTAAATTATTTCACATTACATTCATCAGTTTGTAAACACTTTATCTACATACATGTAACATGTAAATAAATCGAGTGGGGGGGGGGGGCTGATTTGGGCAGTCAATTGATTTGTTTCCATCCAACCAACCCTTGGGTCATAATATTTTCATCACTGTCACTCAATACAAATAATCTGCTGGAATTACTTATGGGGGCTGGGGGATTCACGTGGGCTATGATATCCTCCCGAGAGATGGGAAGGCAATCTGGCTTCCGTGGCCAGTTCCATCACTTGAAACTGGTCAGCTTCATAAAAAGACAGCAGAACGTGACTATCTGTGGCACTCAGAACTTTTCCGATATATGATTTCCTGTCGTACACTGCAGCAAGAAACAACCCAGTTTTGAAGTTTGCTATCACAAAATTCTCTGACCCTACTCCACCTCATCATCATTATCCTGCTCATCCTCATCATTGTCCTCCTCTACCGCAAAATCCTTAGTGAGTCGGGAGAGTGTCACCTCACTGTTGGTGTTTTTGATGCAATGCATCTCACGAATGCCATTCACAGCTGGTATTGCTGCCCAAAATGCATCATCCAATACCATCTGGCTGTTACGCAGTTTGATCTCATCCTCAGCAACGTTAATCACACTTACTGAGGGCATTGACGCTGCAGCTGCAGCAAACGTTGCATTGGAAACAGCTTTCTTAGCTGGTGATGACCTGAAATCAATCAATTGGTAGAGCAATCAATTCCCTACTAGATGACTATCAACTAAGCACAAAATTCTCAATAACAAATTTGATAGTACCTGTTCATTTTGACGACCAAAACTCAGTGTAGGAAATCTTAAAGTTGAAATCTTGGTAGAGGTAAAAGAAGTCAGATAATGCACGTGTGCAGTCAACTGGCCAGCTGATTGGCTGATGCTTAGTTCAAAGAGCCTTTGAAGCTTAGGAGACAAAGGAGACTGTGAATCCTTTGATGGCAGCATGCGACTTCTCTGTAGTATCAATGTAATGCAAATGTCAATGTAACGCATGTTACGCACTTTGAAGTGGGATTATCTGATAACCACTCATTGGATTTCCACCATTTTTTGTATGAAGCTTCCTTCTAAGTAAAGGGAAGAGATTATGCAATTATTTGTGGTTAGGTCAAATATTTTGGAGATGGCGAGAACTTTTTGATGTTTTGCGTAACGCACGTTACAGGACAAACTGATTTTTTTATCAACACAGGGCCCACTACAGGGGATCTGGGGGTAATTTTTTTTTAGAAAGTCATGAAACTAAGCTGAAAATTCTATGCAGAAATATCATGAGATGTGTACCATAACTGTATTCATACAGAAATTTGACAATTGCAAAGTTGCACGATTTTTCCCCAAAAACGCTATTGAAAAGTTGGGTCATATTCGAAGCAATGGTGCGAGGACGTGGATAATGATATTGACATAACTTTAACTTTTTCTGAAGCCCTAAAGAGTCTACTTTCACTTGCATTAACTTTTTTGGCCTTTTTATTTGATTTGTTTCGAGCCTCAAATGTCAGGATTTCGTGGCCTTGCCCTTATGCCAATTGAATTTAGACCGTTTGCACATATACCAAACTTGCTATAAATATTCGGGTGATAATAACAGGGGACACTTAAAATTAAGTCTCATGCATCTCAAAAATGCAAAATTCAATTATCATTTGCTGCATCATTTGCTGCTTCATTACCAACATCGAACTCATCCAGCCAGTAGACATAAAGTAATACCTTTGACAGAGTGATATTATTGCTGGAAACTTGAGGAAGAGGGAAGGCAAGGGCAAGCTCTGTGGCCTCAACATCAGGTTTGAACTGCACAATAATAAGTAATATCACAGTCAGGGTTTCAGCCACCCCCCTTGGAACCTTTTTGCCCCCCCCCCCCCCCTTAATATCCAGATTCCTTCCTCCAGTTGCCCTACCTTGGACAATTTTCTAAATGAAACTGTGACAGTTCATATATACTGACACTGCTTTCCAGTGAGAGGGGGGAAACTTTTTACATTTGGTCAGCTAATAACATACACGTGACGAACATCTAAATGTTATCAGAACGAATATGCTATCAGAACGAATATAAAGACTTAGAGTGGGTGAAATATTTAAGCTTCTTAACCGATTAAGCGCCATAAGCGCCATATGGCGCATGGGGTAATCCGACTCGCTAAAAAAATAATGGAGAAAAAAAACTATTCGCTTAATAATTTTTCTGCACATGCCCATAAGACTGCTGAATCATTCTAAATACGCCATTTACACGTGCTGCTACAGTAGCGGCCAAAAAAACATGCCGGTTGCGTTTATTTTGAACGTGCGTGGACGGTTACCGTTTCCAACCGTTACTAAAATTGAACAAACCAACGCTAACCAACGGTAACAGTTTATTAGCGTTTCGCTCTATTCCACTTTGCCGCAGCGGCGCCAGCCACTAAACAAACGCTAACGTTGGTTAGCGTTTGCGCGTCCAATTCAACTTTGCCCCAGCGGCGCGGGCATCTAAAGGTCGTTAAAGCGCGCCAAAACTCACCAAAGGCCAACACAAAGCGCGCCAAAGCTCACAAACCCGCCTAAGCTCACCAAAAAGCGCGCCGAGGTACTGAATAAATACTCACCAAGTTTTAGAACCTCTTTACCGGCTGCTTCTTCGTTATTCTACGCCCCTTCAAAGGTTCAAAGAATTCTTTCGCTACTTCTACGTTAAGCATGACTTTTCGGAAAGCTGTCCTCATGTCCATGGATGAAAGAAGTAAGTATTATTCAGTATTTGAATGCATTAGGGCAGCCTCCTCAGCTAGATCGTCTTTAGAATTTTCCAAATCCTTCAGCCTTTTTTTCCTAGCCTAGTTTTGGCGCATCTAAGTCTTTCCTCATGTCCATGGATGAAAGAAGTAAGTATTATTCAGTATTTGAATGCATTATGGCAGCCTAGGACCTCTCTCCTCAGCTAGATCGTCTTTAGCAAATCCTTCAGCCTTTTCTAGCCTAGTTTTGGGAAATCTAAGTTTGTAAGCAGTGGGCTTAGCTCAGTAAGGTGGGGAAGTGAAGTTCAACACATTTTATACGGATAAGTTGCTAATATTGCATTTTTGTTGCAGAATACTGTTTGGTCTTTTGGCCTGAAGAAGACTCTGTGACAATTCTGCCACAAAGCAAACTGTTGGAGGGCGCTTTGGCTGGTGACGTCTGCAGGATCAAGGAAGGAAAAAACGAATACTTTGGAAGGATTTCTGCCATGGGTAAGATGTTGGACCTAGTGTGGACACAGCCATTCAATGTTAGTATAAAACTTTGTACAAAAATGTAGGTTCTTTTGCAGCAATGCAAGAAAAAGAACAAGAATTCTTGAATCATGTCACCAGACCACCTACTCTGCCTACTGCCACCACCTCACCTGTGCCTACTCACTCCACACCATCTCGGTTGAATAGACCTACTACCACTGTAAGCTGGCAATGTGTATGGACTGAATGTTGAATGTCTTGATATATATTTAGGATCCCAAGAAAACTAAAGGTCGAGGGAGGAAGAGAAGCGCCACTGCTGTTGTAAGCACTTTGTATGGTGCTTACAGTGACGATACTTACAGAGATTTCTTTCTGCATATGTAGCTTTCCAAGAAGAGATTGCTGGGGAAGAAAAAAAAAATTGATGCCCCTCTTGGTAATGAATAGCTTGAAATGTAGATATATTGAAATGTAAATATGCCCCTCTTGGTAATGAATAGCTTGAAATGTAGATATATTGAAATGTAAATATGCCCCTCTTGTTAATGAATAGCTTGAAATGTAGATATTCTCCTAACAAAATAGGCCGGATATTGGTGGTGACAGATCGGCCACCAACAACCCCACCATCACCCGCCACCCCTCCTCCACCTGCCACCCCTCCTCCACCTGCCACCCCTCCTCCACCTGCCACCCCTCCTCCACCTGCCACCCCTCCTCCACCTGCCACCCTTCCTCCACCTGCCACCCCTCCTCCATATCCTTCATCGGAGATCGGTAAATAAATAGATGCATCCTAGATGCATCCAAAATTGAATATCTTGGTGACATGATTCTAATTGTCTCTCTCTCAGCATATTTGAGAATGGAAGTTTCAAAGTTGAAACAAATGCAGATCGAACTACTCGACAGGATATCTCTTTTGGAGGAAAAATTTGAACTGCTTCCATCCAGTCCTCTTCCAATAACTCCCGCTTTCATTCCTCCAGCTCGTCCCCCGTTGCGGTCTTTGCCCACTGCCGAGATAGACAAAGAACAACTTTGCTCGGTTGAAGAAGTTGTGGCCAGATACCACTCGTTGCAGACGGCAAGTAAAGCTGGGGCTTTAACTTGCAAGCTAGCAAGAGAAGCCATCTTTGGGGAGGACATCTTAAAGAGGTGTACTCCAATGGGGAATAGGGAGTTCCCATCACTCCCAGCTAATGAACTGCTTCATCTTAAACAAATAATGCTTGAAAGATTCCCAGCCTTCTGGAGCAACCAAGTGGAATTTGAGCCAGTATGGAAAAAATGTCTCGAGGCTATGCAGCAGTTGTGCAAGAGATTGAGATTAGCTAAATAGAGATAGAGGTCGTTGTTTTCAATTATTATTATTGTTTTTATGCAATGATTTGATTTTTGTGCAGTACAGTATATAAATATGTTCAATATTTCTCTGTGCTGAATAAATTTTGAACTGACATGCATCACAATTACAATAGCCTGCTTGGGTTTTCATAAGACTCACAAATTACTGTAAGCACAACTGAGGACAATATTTTGGGCACAATCATTGAAATTGAGCCCTTAATTAAGCTCTCTGGGCAGGGTTATCAATTGCATAGGCGCCACCCAACAGGTTTGATCCCCAGTCACTTGGCCATTGTGTGAAATACCCAATACTAACCACAGCCCACAATCTTTCCTCAAAGGCACACACCACCTCAAACAAGACCTTGAATAACCTTGACAGCCCACAAGTAATCAACACCTTTATTATTTAACAATACAGTAACATTTCTTTCAACTGTCCATTAAATAAGTTACAACCAGCAACAAAAAAAGGTAACTATCCAGCAAAAAACACACAGCAACTGTCCATTAATTAAATAAAACACAACCAGCAAAAAAAAAAAAAAAGCAACAATTAAATAAAACACAACCAGCAAAAAATAAGTACTTAAACTATCCAGCAACTGTCAATTAAATAAAACACAACCAACAACACCAATCAGTACCCAGTAGCTTCCCCACACAGTTCGATTATTTTTGGCACGACTTTTCGTAAATGCCTGATGTATTTCGTACACTTGGCACGGCTAACCCCCTTCCAAAATTCTTCAATTCCCTTCACCAATTCGTCCTTTGTCCTCGGCTTGATCTCCCTCCGCATGTATTCTTTTAATTCGTGCCATAAATTTTCAATGGGGTTGGAATCGGGTGACTCAGGTGGGGTCCTCCACCAGTTCACACAGTTCTGGTCCATAAAGATCTTGGCCAAATTTGATGTGTGCTTGGGGTCGTTGTCTTGCATGAACCTGTGATGGTCGGGGAAAACGTCCTGTATAAATGGAAGTAGAGTCTTCTGTAAAATGTCGCAATACAAGGGGGCCCGCATGATGCCTTCAAATATACAAATCCCACTTGCACCTCGCAGGCTTATCCCAGCCCAGACATGGACCTTCACTGGATGTTTGGGCCTGTAATTGAATGCAGTGCAAGTGTTAAATAATCACCTAAGTTTTGTGGCATCTTAATGCCTATACCTTGGTTTGTTCTTGGGGGGTTCACCTCTTTTACGGCAGCAGAAGCGCCTGTGAGTTTCCAGTTGTATGGTGCACTCATCAGTCCACACTACATCTTCAAACCCACCAGACGCTTCTGCCAGATATTGCTGTGCCCATTCCAATCTCTTCACCTGTTAGTGACGAGTAGAGGATATTCAAGTTAACCCTACATTCCAGTTAAGACTAGTTACATGTATATACAAACCTTATTAGCCTGTCGGATAAGTTGGCAGTAAGAGCTGCCACGAAAGGTCCACCCGAGAGCAGTCCGACAGCGGAGGATTGTGCGGAGAGAGATATTATAGCCTCTGGACTGCAACATATGGTGAAGCTGGTAGGCAGTGGTCTCATCATCATGCCTCATCTGTTCCTCCACTAACTTTTTTATGTCTGCTGACACGATCGAAGGCCTTCCACTGCCTTCCCGCCTGGCAATGGTTCCTGTTTTGCGGTACCACAATATAAAATTTCTTATCCCCCGACTACTCGCAAGTAAGCCTTCATCGGCGAGCATTTTAGCTATTGTCGTTGACTTGTAGCCCTCTCTCATCAAATAGAGTATCCTTTGTTTTTTGTACTCGGAATAAACCATTGCGTAAGAAAACTGCTGGGGGATACTAAATCAAAAGCGAAAAAAAGATAAATATTAGAGAAATACTAGAAAGAGGGAAGGGAACTTACGCTTGACAATAGCTCTTGTGGAGACAGACACTGGACTGGAATAAACTGCCGCTCAACCGCACGCTACAGAAGATAGAACTTTGAAAACACGAACACGCTCGATTGCCTCTAAGCTAAGCGCCCCACTTCAAAGCGCATGCGCGGAAGCCGCCTGGCGGTTATTACGTTTTCTACCGTTTGTTTCCGTTCGTTCGTTTGCCAACGTTGATTCCCGTTCATTTCCGTTGGTTTACGTTTGATTTATAACCGTTGACGGTTTGCGTTTTTTTGCGTTCACGGCATGCGTTGTTTAACGTTGAACGCAACGCAACCGGCATGTTTTTTTTGGCCGCTACTGTATATGTGCGGGCCGCGCCCCACTTTTTGCCCATAACTTGGTTTTTCAAGATGGCGAAGATGCTTTCTTTGGACGAAGTAACTTTTCATGACGACTCTAGTGGCTCTGGCTCGGATTCTGGCTCGGAAGAAGGCCAGGAGATATATGCCTACTGTGGTTTTGCCCTGGATCCCCTGGCTCTACGTCAAGAGGCTCGGGTGGAAGGATTTCTCGATGGTAAGTTTGTTTCTACCTTAGCGCTTCGTTGCCATTGTTTTCCATAATCTTCTGAGATAATTCTCTAGTCAAACTGTAGCCTATTCTTGTGTTTTTTGAGGATATAAATATTTCTAACATAGCAGTTGAATAGTTATAGTTGAATAGTTATAGCCATAAATATAGGTCGAGTTTTTTTTAAATCCATTTGAATTTGAATTTGAATTTTCAAAAAAACACGTTTGCCAAAGGTTTATGTTCTCAACTTTTCTTTCTTGGCAGTCTCAGGAGATGAAGGTGATCCATTGTTACCATCTGCTTGTGGGAGCTCTGGACTTACTGGAGGTTGGTACAAGGAAATTTTGGAGAGGTAGTATTATATATTCCCTTTCAGCCTCTGAAGAAGAGTGACCTTTTGAACCCTCCTTACCATATACTGACCCTCCATCCTATTACCATCTACTGTCCCTCCATCCTTACCATCTAATGACCCTCCATCCTTACCATCTACTGACCCTCCATCCTTACCATCTAATGACCCTCCATCCTTACCATCTACTGACACTCCATCCTTACCATCTACTGACCCTCCATCCTTACCATCTAATGACCCTCCATCCTTACCATCTACTGACACTCCATCCTTACCATCTAATGACCCTCCATCCTTACCATCTAATGACCATCCATCCTTACCATCTATTGACCCTCCGTCCTTACCATCTAATGACCCTCCATCCTTACCATCTAATGACCCTCCATCCTTACCATCTAATGACCCTCCGTCCTTACCATCTAATGACCCTCCGTCCTTACCATCTAATGACCCTCCATCCTTACCATCTATTGACCCTCCGTCCTTACCATCTGCTTCAGGGGACTCTTCTGGAATAAGTAAGTTATCAAAATTGATATTTGAATATTTGTTTGTATATATATTTTTTGTGTTATAGGGAATGTGAGGCGTGGTGCTAGAAGATGTCGTGCTAGAGGACGTGGTGCGAGAGGACGTGTTGCGAGAGGTTGCCGAGAAGTCCGCTCGGGAAGTAGAGGTTCAGGTAGCACTAGTAGTCCACCACCACAAGGTACTGATAATAGGCAGGCCCAGTCCCAAGGGTGTAGTAGACAGGCCCACTCATCTAGCACTAGTCGGATAATACCAGTCGAAGGTCGCTGGGAAAAAAAGAGCCAACTCCTTTGGCTTTGTCCTATCGCTCAATTCCTGGCTGGCCCAAACTCTGCTTTGCTTGGTGTAACAAGTTCGTTAATACGTGCTTTTTATCTTTTTTTTACTGTTGACGTGTGGGACCTCCTTGTGAGAGAGACTAATATGTATGTTTCTAGGGTGGGGCTCCCCCACAATTGGCATGATGCATGTGAAGAAGAAATGAAGGCTTTTGTAGGACTTTTGATTGTTATGGGAATTTCAAAACTTCCCCGTTTAGACATGTACTGGTCTTGTGAGCATCCTGATTTGGCATATAGTTTGGTGAGTCGAGTAATGCCGCGTTGGAGGTTTAGGCAGTTGATGTGCTACATGCATGTCAACTCCATAGCTAGCTCACAGGTAACATCTGGTAATCCCAATTATGATAGGCTGTATAAGGTTCGCAAGCTTTTAGATATTATTTTCTACAAATTTGAAAGCGAGTATAGTTTGCATCAGGAGCTTAGAATTGATGAAGCCATGATTCCCTATCAAGGGAGGCTTGGCTTCAAACAATATATGAAGGACAAGCCTACGAAATGGGGCATAAAAGTATTTGAGCTTTCGGATGCACGGAATGGTTATATTTATCGATTACAAATTTATACTGGGAAGAATGTGGAGGTAGTACAGGTTTGTGTAGTCGGGTAGTGTTAGATTTGTTGGAGGGATTTGAGCACAAGAACTTTCAGGTATACATGGATAATTTTTTTACAAGTCCTAATTTATTTCACACGCTGACTATTAGAGGGATTGGTGCATGTGGCACAGCTAGGCCTAACAGGAAAAACTTTCCTAAGGAGTTATTTATACAAAGTCCAGCAGGAAGAATAGAGGAAAATATGATTACAGATCAAATGGTTCACTCCTGGCGTTAGTTTGGGTAGACAAGTGTGTAATTTACATGATCACTAATACGCATGCAGCTGTGCAGCAAGGACAACAACCAAATGTGAAACGTCGTCAGCTTGATGGTTCTTGAAAGGATGTGCCTCTTTACCTGATTATCAGTTATTCATGAGGGGTGTCGACCTAGCAGACCAAAGGATGGGCTACTACAATTTGGGTAGAAAATCAAAGAGGTGGTGGCAAAGGGTGTTTGCATATTTGGTCGAGGCTTGTATTTTTTAATGCCTTTATCTTGTTTTCCTTTTCAAACACTTCTCTACATAGGAGGCAGGATAGTTATTTAGATCTTCAGATTAGCTTAGCAAAAACGTTGATTGGTTCCTATTCTTCTCGGCGGCGTGTAGGTCGACCTCGTACGTTGCCTACATCTCAGCTAGAGTGTCTCAATTTGCAACTAGGTCATTTCCCCCATTCTACTTCTAAGGGCCGCTGTTTGGTGTGCATAAAAAATGGTTTGAGGCATGAAAGCCGAAATGAGTGTGGTTACTGTAAGGTTCATTTGTATATTGGATCTGACCGTGATTGTTTCAAAAAGTATCATACCTTGGTGGAATATTAGTGTTGCATGTATTCTCTTACTTCTCGTGACCATGAAATGTAAGTTGTATATGGTGTATGTGTGTGCCTCTTGGTAAAGTGTGGATGTGTCTAATAATGCATTTTTCTCTATTGTTGTGATATATTGTTCTGTTCAAAATGTTTTGTTTTAGGATTGTTATTGTCGTGATTCTATGTCAAATTTGATTCTGTGTCAAATTATATGAATATGCCGAAATATATGGTATATAAATGTTGGTTCAACTGCTGGTTATTTGGTCCTTGGGTTTCATTCAAAAATCAGGATGTAGAGCAATCACTGGGCTTGCATATGAACGAGGTTTCCTGTGCTGACGTCCTATAAGAAGCTCGAGGGAAAAATTAGTAATTAAATCGTTAATTATTTTACCGCGGGTACTAGGAAAGTCGGCGCTTAATCGGTTAAACAAACAGAATTAAAGTTCTCAACGAACTCTCAGTTGACATAATAAAATTGCAATGACCTCAATAATCAACTCGGCTATATGCTCTATTTATTTACCTGGTTGGCATTGTCCAAAACTTTCTTCACCACTAGCCACCTTTCAGTGCTGAGTGAGAGAGCATCTGTATGCCTGATCTCAAGGATACCACGGCCCAAGTCAACACGATGCATATGTCTTACACTCTTTGAAACCTATAAACATTCATAAAATAAATTACTTTAACTGCTAATTAGAATAAAAGATTGTCAAATATTACACATGACGAACCTAACCCCCCACCCCCCAAATGATACCAAGTTTTGTTGAACACGAAGTTCCGTATTTATTTTAACTTATTTACTTCATCTTCCACCGAGATGCTCCTCAAGCGATGTAGGAAGAGCAGCAAGGAAGGCTGCACGTCATCAAACTTCCTAGCCATATCTTTGGATGCCAGCTCCTCCTTTAGAGGAAGTTCTATCTTGGTCGTCCAGCTAGAATTGAATTGGGAAGTCAACCATCTTGTCTCAAAGTCACATGAAATAGATAATTATACCACCAAATTGGCAGTCACACGTCACCATGAATATTTTTCTTGTGAAATATTATTTCTACTGCAAACATTTCTAAATGAATATAAGAAGAAGTGCATGCAACCTGAATCATTAGTGTAGGCATAGTTTTTACCACCCACACACGCACATATACTGTACTGTGAGAATGAACACCACTCTTATGAAATACTCATCTTCTTGCTAAGCATGAAGCCACATTGCTAAAGAAGAGAGCCAACTCTTCAATGGTAAATAATCATGACAGAGAACATGCTTGCTCTAAAACAGTTTAGAGTAAATCACGTAAATCACATGATGACCTATTTAAGTTGTGTACATAAATCTACAAGGATGTGGTTTCAGAAGCGTTATTCTTAACCAACTGACCACCAACATTTTTTGTGGGTTTTTTTAACAATAAATATCCATAAGTTCTTTTTCTCCCAAGAATAAAACTTGTCAAATAAAAATACAATATGATGCAGTTTGGTATAGTATCAGGTCTTTAAAGGAAAGCACAAAACAATGGTCACTCAATGCCTACAAATAGAAATCCATCCATCCAGGAACATTCCTTTCTTGAGAGCCAAGTGATTCAGAGCAATTTCAGGGTAAGAATGGTGCTTATATAGCTACTCTCTGAAGAAAGGATTCCAAAAACTACAGAAAAAAACAGGAAGAGACTGTTCATGATGGCATTTAAAATTTAAAAAAATTCACATTTGCTCACTCCCTCTGTCGGACTAAAAGTAAAGTTTATGATAGAGCAATATACTGACCTTTTCAGGTAAAAAAACAAAAAACAACAATCTCCCTCTCCCACCCCCGTCATCAATGATAATGTGTACGGTTAATTTTTTTATTATTATTATAATTTTTTGGTGAAAAATGTTTGAGTTTGCATCTGCAGTGTTTAAGGTTATCGGTCATTCCCAGATTTAGAAGACCACATTCCCAGATTTAGAAGACCAAGCCCACTTTGGTACAGTGGCAATAATGATAGCCAGGAACCTGTGATGGTGGTACTGAGTTAGACATAAGGTAATTAATGACTTAACTGCTGAAGCTTTGCACAATTCAGGTAACAACCTTGGCTCTTACTGATTGACTGCAATAAGTTCGTACATGTACAAACTTGGCATGGAGGGAGGTTGCTCAAGCCTGAGGAGCTTTAAAAGTTAATATATATATATATATAAGTTAATAATTTTTTATATATATTTTCGTCTTTTTTTCCCCAATCAAAGCACTCAAGGAATTTCGAATAACTTGAGTGCAAAGTTCAGAATTCTTCCATACACTCAACTATGCACCAGATCATCAGAAAAGTGGCTGCCTTGGCAGGTAAGAAAAAAGTGGCAAGATATGTGCTAAAAAAGGATGTCTCAAAAATCTAGTGGTAATAAAGACTTTGGTGCTAATCACAGCAAGTTGCCTTTCACATTGCTACTAACGCTAGGAGGAGATTTGCTGATCGTTTTAATGCCAAGCAGCTGCCTCTGCTTGAGCTACTGATCCTCGGGTTCACTAAAACTTCCAAGTCGACATTAGCTCCATCCAAGTCAGTAAATGTACCTCAACAGTTACCCTTCCCCTCACAGGGTTGCTTGGTGCACGGAGAACACTAACTACTTTTTTTTACAGTGCACTCGAATTCTCCTCTTATCTTGGCAGCTTGGGAGCGGGCTTGCCTGTAACTCAGAAATGCCCAGTCTGGGAATGTACCACATTTTCCTCAATATCTGTTATTTGCCTTGAATTTTGCATTCCTAAGTGCATGCAGATATACATAATCGTCATGCATACATGTACATACATGTGTACATATACATGTACATACATACATACGTGTACATACATACATGTACACTACTGAAAATAAGAACATGCTCATTAAAAAAAAAATTATGGAGATTTCCTGAAGTAATTCCTGTCTCATTGTAATTCCTGTCTCATTGAGGTGTAATGTCACACAATTTTTTTAACAAAAAGATTTCCAGCCTAGTGAGATTTCTAGAGCTTTGGGATGTCACTGAACGATGGCCTTCCAAGACCTCCTCTCCTTGGCTGTCATCATCACTATCATGGGCTGTCCTCCCCATTGTTTTTGTGTTGGACACCTTCAGGTACAAAACTCGAAGCAAGAACTGTTCGCTGTCGGCAAGAAACTCACAGTATTCCTATCAAAACAGGCCACAGTTCCGCAAGCTTGAGGGCTTCTCACGATACACATGATGCGATTATGCCATATATTCTATTTTCTGTCTCGGTTAGATTTTTTTAAATTTTTAATCAAAACTGTTTTGCTCTGCTCTTCCCTAGACCCATCTATATAATAATACACTTGGTTGTGTGTGTGTGGTGTGTGAGTGTGTCATTTAATAATCATTAATGAGCATGCAGTCCAACAGTGCAAGATAAGAGTTAAGCAGTTCAACATGTAGCAACTGTCATTAAGTTGCGAAATACCGCAAGTAGCTACACCAGCAGAGAGAAGAGGCAGAGAAAGGCTAATTCTGTCTGCAAGTGTAAGAGCAAAGTATCAGAATATCTACAAGGGAGTTAGAAAGTGAGACAAGAACACCACTGCCATGCAAGGATACGGTGAAAGTCCTAGCAATGCAAACTTCTAGCTTGGGGCCAATGTCCACACTGTGCCAGCATTGTCAAGCTTTAGGCTTTAGTATGGAGACCCTGACTACACAAAGCAAGATTAATCTAGCACGACTTTCTGTCCACAAACAATCCAACATGTGCATAACCAATTATAACTAGTGGCTTCTAGATTTATTGTAAGAGAGATGGGAAGAGAAAAAAAGGGAATTTTTTTGGCAATCTCTGCGTGTATTGGCTAGTGCTATAAATGACATCAATATAATCAACTGGAAATTTACTCTCTTCGATGATTTGCTCTAGCCTTCGGCAGTAAACTTCGAGTTGATTATTGAGGTCATTGTAATTTTATTACATCATTTTTGAGAGATTAATATTATCACTACTACTACAATTTTTTATTAACATTTCCTACAAGAGCAAGAGAAATGACTTTAAAAGTTTCTATTCTAGTACATAGGAAGTACAATGCTACAGTAGGAGCTAAAAAATTCCAGTTCAAGTAGCGTTCAAGGTTCAACTACAGTACACGCCAAAAAAACATGCCGGTTGCGTTGCGTTCAACGTTAAAAAACGCCAACCGTAAACGCAAATAAACGCACACCGTAAACGCTAGCAGTCCCAACGGAAACCAACGGTAGCAAATTAGATAAACCGTCCGCGTAGCGGTGCTGAAGCGCAAGCGCTTCGCAATTGTCCCGCTCCGCTATAAGCCTTCAATTGCAAGCAAGCGCTCTCATTCATTCCAGTGCCTTCACTCTTCCTACCTGAAGTATTACAGTCTATCCTAAGGTACTTCAGTCAAGCGTCACCTATCAAGAAGCAGTGCAGTCGAAATCAGTATCTTATCTGAAGCCTTTTGACGGTCAAGCGTAGGTTTCTACACCTCACCTTTATTAATACTATTAAATGCAGATTAGAACGAAAGTGGAAGACAGATGCTGACTGCAACTGCTGTGCTCTCGCTGAGACCACCAATGCTCAGGGGACTTGCACTATGGTTCTGGAACTAATCCTAGCCCTCCTATCCAGACGAGTATCAGAAGCTTCTTTATATATATATATATATTTCTAATTGCTGCTCTTTTATTTTCTACATGATAACTGTTCAATTATATGGTTATAAAATGTTGTTTCAATTCAATTGTTGTGTTCTTTGTTGTACAAAATAATTCAATCTTGATATTGCTGAGCCTGTTAAGGCCATCACATGTTACAACATACTATGTAGTAACTAACACTTATAACAATCTCTATAAATAAATAAATTAATAAAAATAAAAATTATTTAAAAAAAAGGTGATGTCCCACTTTTGAGTGACCACCTTCAAATCAATGTTCTGAAAGGAGGGGACCTGGCACCAAGGCAGGTGGAGAAATGGGGTCTCAACTTCATTGAACCTTGAAGACAAACTGGAAGGCACTGGGGGAGTTACCGGAGCCAACCTGTTCTCCAGAAGTGGCACACGGGTGGGTTAGCTCCTTCTGGTTCTTCTCCAACGAAGAACATTCTATTATACATACATGTATGCCAAAGATAAGAAAGAAATACACAATCATATTGTCCAATAACATTATTTATTTTGGATGCATAACCACTTTACCCATCTCCAAATAAGAACATGTCAACAAATTGGTGTAATGTGGGTTACACACATGGAAATGTTGGTGGAGATCTCTAGGGGTCATTACCAAAATCCTACCTACATTTTATTTGTTGCCAATCAGCATGTTAAAATAACAGGACCATCTACATTTTTGCTCTCCCACATATAAACAAACTCAAAGCTGCAATAATAGCAGTTAGAGAATGTTGATATACAAACTATCCCCTAGTCAAGATAAAGTTTAACTATGACACTTTTATACCTTGAGACCATGGTATGTAGCTAAAGGCTTGCACACAAAAGCTAGCTAAGTTTTGCTACCCCATTCTTATGGAACAACTTAAGAAAAAAAGGCTTGCAAGTGCTATAGTCAGAAGCATGACTAACAAACCTGTGAAGGACCAGCTACTAGCTGAAAAGGTCTTTATATCACAATCACAATCATACAGAATCAACTCACTGTTTTTCACTGTGGGCTTCTGGGTATCTTTTCAACAACTTATACGATCTAATCCTTTCAAAATCTCGAAGCAAAGACGAGTCGAGAGCTAAAAAATTAACTTGCCACGAGGCACAAATCTCGTGCGCTTTGGTGAACTTTGCGCGGAAGCGCTGACCTTTAGTCAGCGTCGCTGCGCAAAACTCTCGTAAACGTTAACCGTTTATTTGCGTTGTTAGCGTTTGTTAAGTAACGGTTGGAAACGGTAAGCGTCTACGCGCGTTCAAAATAAACGCAACCGGCATGTTTTTTTGGCCTCTACTGTATTATCCCCCCACTATTTTCAATAACAATGTTCAAGCCTTATAAAGTGCAATTAGCTTGCTTTAGAGATAGTACCACGGAACTGTACAATACGAAACTATTCCCCCCCCCCCCCTAAATGTGACTGTAATGATTTGTGAATCGTGATATGATAACCAACCTTTTGAAAGCTTCATCTTCAGTTTGTGGGAACCAGTGTGGAAGAATGAACCCAATCGGATCAGAAGTGGCATCAAAACGAATATGAAACCCATTGGAATGAATAGTTGGCGTATTCGTGATACGAAACACAGACTTGAACCCAATGCCCTTCTGGCCGATGTAGCCTGAACGACTGGCACTTTTTGTACTCCTCCCGACATCACAGATTGCACGTATGTTCTTCTCAGAAAAACCCACCTCATTGTTCAGGACAATGATCTCATTCATGCGGATGATAAACTTGAGAGAAGGAACACCGAGGACATCCTCGGAATCACTACTATGAGATAACAGCTGGTGGTATGCATTGTCATCTGCATTCTGTATCAGCTCGAGCACAAAATGTGTGTCCTTGCTGTAGAGCTCCAGTGAGAGGCGTTTGATTCCTCGGCCCTCTCTCTCTCTCTGCTTCACTGCCACACGCTGCTGCTCACTGTCTAGCTCGACCCCAATTCCAAACTCCTCGTGCCTTATGTTCATGACCACCTCATTGCAAAGCCTTTCTCGGTCTGCGAGCAGCTCTTCGCTCAGCTCAGGAAGTATGGGAGGAGGAGGAAGAAGAGAGGAGGAAGAAGCATTCCTCTGCTGAGGAAAAGAAGAATCATCGAAGTCTGTTTCTGCTAGGTCTCCGTGTGGGATGAGATCAGGTCTAATGTTGGGGACGGCTTCCATTAGTTGCTTCTATATAGATCAATATTAAGTGTATAATCACCACACATGGTTAACACAGTATAACACAGTATAACATTGACATTGTCATTTGCTCGATTCACACCAGATACACGCACGTAAGTAACACATGCTAGATGCATTCACATACTCAAACAAAGTAATATCATAGTACAATGCAGAATTGAGAAAGGTAAAGGGTCAGCTACATCAGCCTAAGTCTTGAGAAGGTAAAGGGTCAGCTACATCAGCCTAAGTCTTGAGGAAGGTAAAGGGTCAGCCTAAGTCTTGAGGAAGGTAAAGGATCAGCTACACCAGCCTAAGTCTTGAGGAAGGTAAAGGGTCAGCTACATCAGCCCAAGTCTTGAGGAAGGTAAAGGGTCCACTACATCAGCCTAAGTCTTGAGGAAGGTAAAGGGTCAGCCTAAGTCTTGAGGAAGGTAAAGGATCAGCTACACCAGCCTAAGTCTTGAGGAAGGTAAAGGGTCAGCTACATCAGCCTAAGTCTTGAGGAAGGTAAAGGGTTAGCTACATTAGCCTAAGTCTTGAGGAAGGTAAAGGTTCAGCTACATCAGCCCAAGTCTTGAGGAAGGTAAAGGGTCCGCTATATCAGCCTAAGTCTTGAGGAAGGTAAAGGGTCAGCCTAAGTCTTGAGGAAGGTAAAGGGTCAGCCTAAGTCTTGAGGAAGGTAAAGGGTCAGCAACAGAACAAGTCTTCTTGGATATGACAGAGGAAATTGATGGTGTCAAGAGTATAATTATTAATCACTAATTACCTCTGCCCTTAGGATGTCCTCGCCGTCGACACTTTGATCCTTTCCACTTTTCTTCCCCTTCTTTCTTCCCCTTTCCTTGGCATCCTCCCACATTGCCACCACATCGTCAGACCATTTCCTCATCCCAACGCTCATCCCCAGGTCCTGCAGGAACCTCCTCTGCTGCGAGGTAGCACAGCGAGAGATCAAGCCATCCACCATGGAATTGCTGGTCACTTTAATTAGAGGATCGAGGAAAATCTACAAAGGATACAGAAACAATGAATTGTGGGGAAGCCTTCAATGAAAATCTACAAATAGAGAACAGAACGAATTGTGGGGAAGCCTTCAATGAAAATCTACCAATAGAGAACAGAACGAATTGTGGGGAAGCTTTCAAGGAAAATCTACAAATAGAGAACCGAATGAATTATGGGGAAGCTTTCAAGGAAAATCTACAAATAGAGACCAGAATGAATTATGGGGAAGCTTTCAACGAAAATCTACAAATAGAGAACAGAATGAATTGTGGGGAAGCTTTCAAGGAAAATCTACAAATAGAGAACAGAATGAATTGTGGGGAAGCCTTCAATGAAAATCTACAAATAGAGACCAGAATCAATTGTGGGGAAGCTTTCAAGGATAATCTACAAATAGAGACCAGAATGAATTGTGGGGAAGCTTTCAAGGATAAACTACAAATAGAGACCAGAATGAATTGTGGGGAAGCTTTCAAGGATAATCTACAAATAGAGAACAGAATGAATTATGGGGAAGCTTTCAAGGATAATCTACAAATAGAGAACAGAATGAATTATGGGGAAGCCTTCAATGAAAATCTACAAATAGAGAACATAATGAATTGTGGGGAAGCTTTCATTTTCTACAAATAGAGACCAGAATGAATTGTGGGGAAGCCTTCAAGGAAAATCTACAAATAGAGACCAGAATGAATTGTGGGGAAGCCTTCAAGGAAAATCTGCAAATAGAGAACAGAATGAATTATGGGGAAGCTTTCAAGGAAAATCTACAAATAGAGAACAGAATGAATTGTGGGGAAGCCTTCAAGGAAAATCTAGAAATAGAGAACATAATGAATTGTGGGGAAGCTTTCAAGGAAAATCTACAAATAGAGACCAGAATGAATTGTGGGGAAGCTTTCAAGGAGAATCTACAAATAGAGAACAGAATGAATTATGGGGAAGCCTTCAACGAAAATCTACACATCAAATATGTATTTTGGGCTGCACATTACAAGTTATGATCATTGTGTAGTAAATATCTTGTATAAATGATTGTGGTAGACATGCAGCAATAAAAAACGGGTGAAGAATTGCCGCTCTAAGCTAGACGTGATATTGTATAATTCAAATTAACAGTACACTACCATTCCCTGGAAATGCGTATCCAGAGGCCAGAGTGCCCTGTGAACAAGTACGTACATATATACGTGCACAAGAACCCACACAAACATGCTTGGGTCAATTTCTGGTCCATGACTACTGCGTATTTCTTGAACACGTTCGGAATTTAAGCCTCACTTCAATTTCAGCATGCAGGGCCACAAGAGAAGGTCAACCATTTTTGGAGAAACACGTAGTCTGTCTTCGAAGGAATATGCTTAAAAGCAATTTGAATTACGGCCTAAAAACAGCCCTTACTATGTTTAATTAACCACAAGTGTTCATTGAAGGAATGTCACCAGAGTCACAAATACAAATATCATTTCCTGACATGAAGTCCTTCAGTTAGTGCCCAAGATCTACCTCTAACTGCTGTCATTCAGAAATATTGCATTGTAGTATCCAGCTGAGTAAGTCAGCATCAAGTTAGGGGTGGCCAATTATGAATCTTAAGAGAACTTCAGTCCCTAGTGTATCCAAAATGCAATGTTGACTCAACGCAATAGCTGAAGTGGGCTAACTCATGAGCTTTCCAGGTGTGTAACTATGGTACCATTACTGCTGTGAACACAATAATGGAAGCACATGGAAAGAGCTATTAAAAAGAAAAAAGTATAACAAGGCCCTCACTTACCGGGCTTCTCTCGAGTTTATTTGCAACCATTAATTCAAGCAACTGCATGATTTGTGCATTGTACTGTACAGTAAGTACCTGACCTTGCAGCAGTTAGAATATGAATACTGTGAGAGTGCACAAAAGTGGGTAGGAAAAGATGATGGTGAGGGGGGGGGAGGAGGAGGTAGAGGAGAAGTAGGGGAAAGGGAAAACAAGGATTGGGAAGTGGGGGGGAAGGGGGGTTGAGGGGAAGGAAAAAGAGGGTAAAAAAGGTGGGGGGGGGAAGAAGTAGCACCTGCTGGGAAAAATACGCATGTCATTAGCACTACAATAATGCAGTTGACAGCTTCTGCTTCAAGATCAAGACTTAGACTAACCTCCCTTCTGTGTGCATCTTCCACTTAAGTTATTGTTAAGGTACAGCGGAAGTTAAAGCAGCACTCATTTCCTCAACACAATCATGTTAGTAACAATCACTTGAAATTACACACTTATCCAAATAGGGTTGGGCCCCATAGGGTTTGGATATGCAGGAGGGCTACTGCAAAATCAGATGCTTGTTGGTTGAAGGTTCTGAGATTCAAAGTCTGACCACATACAACGGAATGGAGAAATAAATATGCCATGTGTAATACCTACATAGTGCAAATGCTGGTTGCTAAGCAGAGCATTTTATTCAGAAGTGCCAGTCAGCAACAAAATGGGTACTCAATCCACAACTCATGCCAATGCACAATGCAATCAATTTCTTACGAGTATGGATGGCCTGTTCGCATTAGGCTAGCTAGATGGCCAAACCGTTGCACAGCAGAGTTTGGGGGGAGGGAGGGGGAGGGGGAGGGGTTCGTGCGTGGATATCCCATAGGCCAGTCGTGGAAGACAGACTTTCAAGTAGGAGGAGACATACTCACAATTGATGCTGAATAGAACTAAAGGTAAAGCATGTGCTTTAACAAAAGGCAAAGGCTGCAGTATCTGAACAATCGGCTTTTATGGTATATGGGGTGTACATATAATGTTACAGTGTATGTAGCTACTCACTACAAAATTATTAATATACAACTGATCACACATTGTAATGAAGCATCACCTCTCTTGCCACAAGCTTGCAGATCTCGAGAGGAATTCGCAGCAGGCAGTCCAAAACAAACCGACCGATGAAGCTCTCCTTATCGTTCTTCTCCTCTCCGCAGGCACAGGCTCCTTCCGCCTTCACCCTCTCCAAGACAGACGTCACATGACTGCTGAGTAGTTGCGGGGAGATGTCTCTGGTATTCGCACGCAGCACGATGAGGGATACTAAATGTCCCGCTGCTCCCACAGAATCGAGCTGGTCCACTGCTGAATTGAAGGCCTGGATCGACGAATTTCGGTCAATCTTTAGCAGCTTTCCGGGGAACACCTCAAGAGCAGAAACGACAGTGTCGGTAGATGAATCAGAGCTGAGATCCAGCAGGAAGTCTGAAATCTTTCCAAACTGTGGCTGAAAGATGGCCGACCAGTGACACCACTCGCAAAGGTCCTCTAGCAGAGGAGCCGACTGAAGACAGGAGATGGCATCACCACGTGACTTGTCGCCAAAGATGCCCACAGAATGGAATGGTTTCCCCAGTTTATCAGCACTCTTCTTTTCGCATTGCAGGGATTGGCTGTTGATCATCAATGGAGACAGGTAGGCAACAGCACCTCCCTTGGACAGACCACCCGATGCCTGAAGGTTCTGATGATCCGTGATAAGCTTTTCAACGCTACCACAGCCAAGGTCCTGAAAGGCAGCCACTGAGAACTGTGAGCATACAGCTGTCTTCACATGTGCCTATGGATGTAGAGGAGCAATGAAATGGATTAAGTACACCAAACTCAACTTCATTAATGATGAGATCAGTAGCTGTAGCTGCCTTTGGCAGTTGTGTAGGAAATTAATCTTGCACACTTTGGAAAGCATGAATACAGGGAAGTATATGTGATGTTCTAGAAACTAGAAACTGCATGGATAAGAAACCATTAATATATAGAAACTGCAGTATGAATAATTATAATAGAAACCATGAATATAGGAAAGTATATGTGCTGATGTAGAAACTGCAGTATGAATAATTATAATAGGAACCATGAATATAGGAAAGTATATGTGCTGATGTAGAAACTGCAGTATGAATAATTATAATAGGAACCATGAATATATGAAAGTATATGTGCTGATGTAGAAACTGCAGTATGAAGTAACAATGTAGAAATGCACTATATAATTATAATAAACTGAATAACAAGAAAAGTACAGAAAACTCGTGCCTTGTGCTTCGTGGCAGTGCAACATAAACTCTGGTTGTTTAGTGCAACACTTCTAACCCAACCTCCAAGAAAACAGGCGCTCAACTAAGCATATGCACTTATTAAACATTATTGGCAAATTAAAAAAATGTACACTCACAGAAAAACTTCTTTCCATAATTTTTTTAGACGGAGGACTGAATACCTAATCTCGCAAGATAGCCAAAGAAGGAGCTAATCTCTGAACCAAGACTAACAGAGGCTCAGTCTCTGAACCCAGACTAACAGAGGCTCAGTCACCAGACTAACAGAGGCTCAGTCACCAGACTAACAGAGGCTCAGTCACCAGACTAACAGAGGCTCAGTCACCTGACTAACAGAGGCTCAGTCACCAGACTAACAGAGGCTCAGTCACCAGACTAACAGAGGCTCAGTCACCTGACTAACAGAGGCTCAGTCACCAGACTAACAGAGGCTCAGTCACCAGACTAACAGACACCTGACTAACAGTGGCTCAGTCACCTGACTAACAGAGGCTCAGTCACCAGACTAACAGAGGCTCAGTCACCAGACTAACAGAGGCTCAGTCACCAGACTAACAGAGGCTCAGTCACCTGACTAACAGAGGCTCAGTCACCTGACTAACAGAGGCTCAGTCACCAGACTAACAGAGGCTCAGTCACCAGACTAACAGAGGCTCAGTCACCAGACTAACAGAGGCTCAGTCACCAGACTAACAGAGGCTCAGTCACCTGACTAACAGAGCAGACACCTGACTAACAGAGGCTCAGTCACCAGACTAACAGAGGCTCAGTCACCAGACTAACAGAGGCTCAGTCACCAGACTAACAGAGGCTCAGTCACCTGACTAACAGAGGCTCAGTCACCAGACTAACAGAGGCTCAGTCACCAGACTAACAGAGGCTCAGTCACCAGACTAACAGAGGCTCAGTCACCAGACTAACAGAGGCTCAGTCACCAGACTAACAGAGGCTCAGTCGCCAGACTAACAGAGGCTCAGTCGCCAGACTAACAGAGGCTGAGTCGCCAGACTAACAGAGGCTCAGTCGCCAGACTAACAGAGGCTCAGTCGCCAGACTAACAGAGGCTCAGTCGCCAGACTAACAGAGGCTCAGTCACCTGACTAACAGAGGCTCAGTCGCCAGACTAACAGAGGCCCAGTCACCAGACTAACAGAGGCCCAGTCACCAGACTAACAGAGGCCCAGTCACCAGACTAACAGAGGCCCAGTCACCAGACTAACAGAGGCCCAGTCACCAGACTAACAGAGGCCCAGTCACCAGACTAACAGAGGCCCAGTCACCAGACTAACAGAGGCCCAGTCACCAGACTAACAGAGGCCCAGTCACCTGACTAACAGAGGCCCAGTCACCTGACTAACAGAGGCTCAGTCACCAGACTAACAGAGGCTCAGTCACCAGACTAACAGAGGCTCAGTCACCAGACTAACAGAGGCTCAGTCACCAGACTAACAGAGGCTCAGTCACCAGACTAACAGAGGCTCAGTCACCTGACTAACAGAGGCTCAGTCACCAGACTAACAGAGGCTCAGTCACCTGACTAACAGAGAGCTCAGTCACCAGACTAACAGAGGCTCAGTCACCAGACTAACAGAGGCTCAGTCACCTGACTAACAGAGGCTCAGTCACCTGACTAACAGAGGCTCAGTCACCTGACTAACAGAGGCTCAGTCACCAGACTAACAGAGGCTCAGTCACCAGACTAACAGAGGCTCAGTCACCAGACTAACAGAGGCTCAGTCACCAGACTAACAGAGGCTCAGTCACCAGACTAACAGAGGCTCAGTCACCAGACTAACAGAGGCTCAGTCACCTGACTAACAGAGGCTCAGTCACCAGACTAACAGAGGCTCAGTCACCAGACTAACAGAGGCTCAGTCACCAGACTAACAGAGGCTCAGTCACCAGACTAACAGAGGCTCAGTCACCTGACTAACAGAGGCTCAGTCACCTGACTAACAGAGGCTCAGTCACCTGACTAACAGAGGCTCAGTCACCAGACTAACAGAGGCCCAGTCACCAGACTAACAGAGGCCCAGTCACCAGACTAACAGAGGCCCAGTCACCAGACTAACAGAGGCTCAGTCACCAGACTAACAGAGGCTCAGTCACCAGACTAACAGAGGCTCAGTCACCAGACTAACAGAGGCTCAGTCACCTGACTAACAGAGGCTCAGTCACCTGACTAACAGAGGCTCAGTCACCTGACTAACAGAGGCTCAGTCACCAGACTAACAGAGGCTCAGTCACCAGACTAACAGAGGCTCAGTCGCCAGACTAACAGAGGCTGAGTCGCCAGACTAACAGAGGCTGAGTCGCCAGACTAACAGAGGCTCAGTCACCAGACTAACAGAGGCTCAGTCACCAGACTAACAGAGGCTCAGTCGCCAGACTAACAGAGGCTCAGTCGCCAGACTAACAGAGGCTCAGTCGCCAGACTAACAGAGGCTCAGTCGCCAGACTAACAGAGGCTCAGTCGCCAGACTAACAGAGGCCCAGTCGCCAGACTAACAGAGGCCCAGTCACCAGACTAACAGAGGCCCAGTCACCAGACTAACAGAGGCCCAGTCACCAGACTAACAGAGGCCCAGTCACCAGACTAACAGAGGCCCAGTCACCAGACTAACAGAGGCCCAGTCACCAGACTAACAGAGGCCCAGTCACCAGACTAACAGAGGCCCAGTCACCTGACTAACAGAGGCTCAGTCACCAGACTAACAGAGGCTCAGTCACCAGACTAACAGAGGCCCAGTCACCAGACTAACAGAGGCTCAGTCACCAGACTAACAGAGGCCCAGTCACCAGACTAACAGAGGCCCAGTCACCAGACTAACAGAGGCCCAGTCACCAGACTAACAGAGGCTCAGTCACCAGACTAACAGAGGCTCAGTCACCTGACTAACAGAGGCTCAGTCACCAGACTAACAGAGGCTCAGTCACCTGACTAACAGAGGCTCAGTCACCAGACTAACAGAGGCTCAGTCACCAGACTAACAGAGGCTCAGTCACCAGACTAACAGAGGCTCAGTCACCTGACTAACAGAGGCTCAGTCACCTGACTAACAGAGGCTCAGTCACCTGACTAACAGAGGCTCAGTCACCAGACTAACAGAGGCTCAGTCACCAGACTAACAGAGGCTCAGTCGCCAGACTAACAGAGGCTGAGTCGCCAGACTAACAGAGGCTGAGTCGCCAGACTAACAGAGGCTCAGTCGCCAGACTAACAGAGGCTCAGTCGCCAGACTAACAGAGGCTCAGTCGCCAGACTAACAGAGGCTCAGTCGCCAGACTAACAGAGGCTCAGTCGCCAGACTAACAGAGGCTCAGTCGCCAGACTAACAGAGGCCCAGTCGCCAGACTAACAGAGGCCCAGTCACCAGACTAACAGAGGCCCAGTCACCAGACTAACAGAGGCCCAGTCACCAGACTAACAGAGGCCCAGTCACCAGACTAACAGAGGCCCAGTCACCAGACTAACAGAGGCCCAGTCACCAGACTAACAGAGGCCCAGTCACCAGACTAACAGAGGCCCAGTCACCAGACTAACAGAGGCCCAGTCACCAGACTAACAGAGGCCCAGTCACCTGACTAACAGAGGCCCAGTCACCTGACTAACAGAGGCCCAGTCACCAGACTAACGGAGGCTCAGTCACCAGACTAACAGAGGCTCAGTCACCAGACTAACGGAGTCAGTCACCAGACTAACGGAGGCTCAGTCACCTGACTAACAGAGGCTCAGTCACCAGACTAACAGAGGCTCAGTCACCTGACTAACAGAGGCTCAGTCACCAGACTAACAGAGGCTCAGTCACCTGACTAACAGAGGCTCAGTCACCAGACTAACAGAGGCTCAGTCACCAGACTAACAGAGAAGCTCAGTCACCAGACTAACAGAGGCTCAGTCACCTGACTAACAGAGGCTCAGTCACCAGACTAACAGAGGCTCAGTCACCTGACTAACAGAGGCTCAGTCACCAGACTAACAGAGTGTCAGTCACCAGACTAACAGAGGCTCAGTCACCAGACTAACAGAGGCTCAGTCACCAGACTAACAGAGGCTCAGTCACCAGACTAACAGAGGCTCAGTCACCTGACTAACAGAGGCTCAGTCACCAGACTAACAGAGTGTCAGTCACCAGACTAACAGAGGCTCAGTCACCAGACTAACAGAGGCTCAGTCACCTGACTAACAGAGGCTCAGACACCAGACTAACAGAGGCTCAGTCACCTGACTAACAGAGGCTCAGTCACCTGACTAACAGAGGCTCAGTCACCAGACTAACAGAGGCTCATTCACCAGACTAACAGAGGCTCAGTCACCAGACTAACAGAGGCTCAGTCACCTGACTAACAGAGGCTCAGTCACCTGACTAACAGAGGCTCAGTCACCTGACTAACAGAGGCTCAGTCACCAGACTAACAGAGGCTCAGTCACCAGACTAACAGAGGCTCAGTCACCAGACTAACAGAGGCTCAGTCACCTGACTAACAGAGGCTCAGTCACCAGACTAACAGAGGCTCAGTCACCTGACTAACAGAGGCTCAGTCACCAGACTAACAGAGGCTCAGTCACCAGACTAACAGAGGCTCAGTCACCTGACTAACAGAGGCTCAGTCACCAGACTAACAGAGTGTCAGTCACCAGACTAACAGAGTGTCAGTCACCAGACTAACAGAGGCTCAGTCACCAGACTAACAGAGGCTCAGTCACCAGACTAACAGAGGCTCAGTCACCAGACTAACAGAGGCTCAGTCACCTGACTAACAGAGCTCAGTCACCTGACTAACAGAGGCTCAGTCACCAGACTAACAGAGGCTCAGTCACCAGACTAACAGAGGCTCAGTCACCAAACTAACAGAGGCTCAGTCACCAGACTAACAGAGGCTCAGTCACCTGACTAACAGAGGCTCAGTAACCAGACTAACAGAGGCTCAGTCACCTGACTAACAGAGGCTCAGTCACCAGACTAACAGAGGCTCAGTCACCTGACTAACAGAGGCTCAGTCACCAGACTAACAGAGGCTCAGTCACCTGACTAACAGAGGCTCAGTCACCAGACTAACAGAGGCTCAGTCACCAGACTAACAGAGGCTCAGTCACCAGACTAACAGAGGCTCAGTCACCAGACTAACAGAGGCTCAGTCACCAGACTAACAGAGGCTCAGTCACCAGACTAACAGAGGCTCAGTCACCAGACTAACAGAGGCTCAGTCACCAGACTAACAGAGGCTCAGTCACCTGACTAACAGAGGCTCAGTCACCAGACTAACAGAGGCTCAGTCACCAGACTAACAGAGAGCTCAGTCACCAGACTAACAGAGGCCCAGTCACCAGACTAACAGAGGCCCAGTCACCAGACTAACAGAGGCTCAGTCACCTGACTAACAGAGGCTCAGTCACCTGACTAACAGAGGCTCAGTCACCAGACTAACAGAGGCTCAGTCACCAGACTAACAGAGGCTCAGTCACCAGACTAACAGAGGCTCAGTCACCTGACTAACAGAGGCTCAGTCACCTGACTAACAGAGGCTCAGTCACCTGACTAACAGAGGTCACCAGACTAACAGAGGCTCAGTCACCAGACTAACAGAGGCTCAGTCACCAGACTAACAGAGGCTCAGTCACCTGACTAACAGAGGCTCAGTCACCAGACTAACAGAGGCTCAGTCACCTGACTAACAGAGGCTCAGTCACCTGACTAACAGAGGCTCAGTCACCAGACTAACAGAGGCTCAGTCACCAGACTAACAGAGGCTCAGTCACCTGACTAACAGAGGCTCAGTCACCTGACTAACAGAGGCTCAGTCACCAGACTAACAGAGGCTCAGTCACCTGACTAACAGAGGCTCAGTCACCAGACTAACAGAGGCTCAGTCACCTGACTAACAGAGGCTCAGTCACCTGACTAACAGAGGCTCAGTCACCTGACTAACAGAGGCTCAGTCACCAGACTAACAGAGGCTCAGTCACCTGACTAACAGAGGCTCAGTCACCAGACTAACAGAGGCTCAGTCACCTGACTAACAGAGGCTCAGTCACCTGACTAACAGAGGCTCAGTCACCAGACTAACAGAGGCTCAGTCACCTGACTAACAGAGGCTCAGTCACCAGACTAACAGAGGCTCAGTCACCTGACTAACAGAGGCTCAGTCACCAGACTAACAGAGGCTCAGTCACCTGACTAACAGAGGCTCAGTCACCAGACTAACAGAGGCTCAGTCACCTGACTAACAGAGGCTCAGTCACCTGACTAACAGAGGCTCAGTCACCAGACTAACAGAGGCTCAGTCACCTGACTAACAGAGAGCTCAGTCACCAGACTAACAGAGGCTCAGTCACCAGACTAACAGAGGCTCAGTCACCAGACTAACAGAGGCTCAGTCACTAACAGAGGCTCAGTCACTAACAGAGGCTCAGTCACCAGACTAACAGAGGCTCAGTCACCTGACTAACAGAGGCTCAGTCACCTGACTAACAGAGGCTCAGTCACCTGACTAACAGAGGCTCAGTCACCAGACTAACAGAGGCTCAGTCACCAGACTAACAGAGGCTCAGTCACCAGACTAACAGAGGCTCAGTCACCTGACTAACAGAGGCTCAGTCACCTGACTAACAGAGGCACAGTCACCTGACTAACAGAGGCTCAGTCACCAGACTAACAGAGGCTCAGTCACCTGACTAACAGAGGCTCAGTCACCTGACTAACAGAGGCTCAGTCACCAGACTAACAGAGGCTCAGTCACCAGACTAACAGAGGCTCAGTCACCTGACTAACAGAGGCTCAGTCACCTGACTAACAGAGGCTCAGTCACCTGACTAACAGAGGCTCAGTCACCAGACTAACAGAGGCTCAGTCACCTGACTAACAGAGGCTCAGTCACCAGACTAACAGAGGCTCAGTCACCAGACTAACAGAGGCTCAGTCACCAGACTAACAGAGGCTCAGTCACCAGACTAACAGAGGCTCAGTCACCAGACTAACAGAGGCTCAGTCACCTGACTAACAGAGGCTCAGTCACCAGACTAACAGAGGCTCAGTCACCAGACTAACAGAGGCTCAGTCACCAGACTAACAGAGGCTCAGTCACCTGACTAACAGAGGCTCAGTCACCTGACTAACAGAGGCTCAGTCACCTGACTAACAGAGGCTCAGTCACCAGACTAACAGAGGCTCAGTCACCAGACTAACAGAGGCTCAGTCACCTGACTAACAGAGGCTCAGTCACCAGACTAACAGAGGCTCAGTCACCTGACTAACAGAGGCTCAGTCACCTGACTAACAGAGGCTCAGTCACCAGACTAACAGAGGCTCAGTCACCAGACTAACAGAGGCTCAGTCACCTGACTAACAGAGGCTCAGTCACCTGACTAACAGAGGCTCAGTCACCAGACTAACAGAGGCTCAGTCACCAGACTAACAGAGGCTCAGTCACCTGACTAACAGAGGCTCAGTCATCAGACTAACAGAGGCTCAGTCACCTGACTAACAGAGGCTCAGTCACCTGACTAACAGAGGCTCAGTCACCTGACTAACAGAGGCTCAGTCACCAGACTAACAGAGGCTCAGTCACCAGACTAACAGAGGCTCAGTCACCTGACTAACAGAGGCTCAGTCACCTGACTAACAGAGGCTCAGTCACCTGACTAACAGAGGCTCAGTCACCAGACTAACAGAGGCTCAGTCACCAGACTAACAGAGGCTCAGTCACCTGACTAACAGAGGCTCAGTCACCTGACTAACAGAGGCTCAGTCACCTGACTAACAGAGGCTCAGTCACCAGACTAACAGAGGCTCAGTCACCAGACTAACAGAGGCTCAGTCTCCAGACTAACAGAGGCTCAGTCACCAGACTAACAGAGGCTCAGTCACCAGACTAACAGAGGCTCAGTCGCCAGACTAACAGAGGCTCAGTCGCCAGACTAACAGAGGCTCAGTCGCCAGACTAACAGAGGCTCAGTCTCCAGACTAACAGAGGCTCAGTCACCAGACTAACAGAGGCTCAGTCACCTGACTAACAGAGGCTCAGTCGCCAGACTAACAGAGGCTCAGTCGCCAGACTAACAGAGGCTCAGTCACCAGACTAACAGAGGCTCAGTCACCAGACTAACAGAGGCTCAGTCACCTGACTAACAGAGGCTCAGTCACCAGACTAACAGAGGCTCAGTCACCAGACTAACAGAGGCTCAGTCACCAGACTAACAGAGGCTCAGTTACCTGACTAACAGAGGCTCAGTCACCAGACTAACAGAGGCTCAGTCACCAGACTAACAGAGGCTCAGTCACCAGACTAACAGAGGCTCAGTCACCTGACTAACAGAGGCTCAGTCACCAGACTAACAGAGGCTCAGTCACCTGACTAACAGAGAAGCTCAGTCACCAGACTAACAGAGGCTCAGTCACCAGACTAACAGAGGCTCAGTCACCAGACTAACAGAGGCTCAGTCACCAGACTAACAGAGGCTCAGTCACCAGACTAACAGAGGCTCACTCACCAGACTAACAGAGGCTCAGTCACCAGACTAACAGAGAGCTCAGTTACCTGACTAACAGAGGCTCAGTCACCAGACTATCAGAGGCTCAGTCACCAGACTAACAGAGGCTCAGTCACCTGACTAACAGAGGCTCAGTCACCAGACTAACAGAGGCTCAGTCACCTGACTAACAGAGGCTCAGTCACCAGACTAACAGAGGCTCAGTCACCAGACTAACAGAGGCTCAGTCACCAGACTAACAGAGGCTCAGTCACCTGACTAACAGAGGCTCAGTCACCAGACTAACAGAGGCTCAGTCACCAGACTAACAGAGGCTCAGTCACCTGACTAACAGAGGCTCAGTCACCAGACTAACAGAGGCTCAGTCACCAGACTAACAGAGGCTCAGTCACCAGACTAACAGAGGCTCAGTCACCAGACTAACAGAGGCTCAGGTCACCTGACTAACAGAGGCTCAGTCACCTGACTAACAGAGGCTCAGTCACCTGACTAACAGAGGCTCAGTCACCTGACTAACAGAGGCTCAGTCACCAGACTAACAGAGGCTCAGTCACCTGACTAACAGAGGCTCAGTCACCAGACTAACAGAGGCTCAGTCACCTGACTAACAGAGGCTCAGTCACCAACTAACAGAGGCTCAGTCACCTGACTAACAGAGGCTCAGTCACCTGACTAACAGAGGCTCAGTCACCAGACTAACAGAGGCTCAGTCACCAGACTAACAGAGGCTCAGTCACCTGACTAACAGAGGCTCAGTCACCAGACTAACAGAGGCTCAGTCACCTGACTAACGGAGGCTCAGTCACCAGACTAACGGAGGCTCAGTCACCAGACTAACGGAGGCTCAGTCACCAGACTAACGGAGGCTCAGTCACCTGACTAACGGAGGCTCAGTCACCTGACTAACGGAGGCTCAGTCACCAGACTAACAGAGGCTCAGTCACCAGACTAACAGAGGCTCAGTCACCAGACTAACAGAGGCTCAGTCACCAGACTAACAGAGGCTCAGTCACCTGACTAACAGAGGCTCAGTCACCAGACTAACAGAGGCTCGAGTCACCAGACTAACAGAGGCTCAGTCACCTGACTAACAGAGGCTCAGTCACCAGACTAACAGAGGCTCAGTCACCAGACTAACAGAGGCTCAGTCACCAACTAACAGAGGCTCAGTCACCTGACTAACAGAGGCTCAGTCACCAGACTAACAGAGGCTCAGTCACCAGACTAACAGAGGCTCAGTCACCAGACTAACAGAGGCTCAGTCACCAGACTAACAGAGGCTCAGTCACCTGACTAACAGAGGCTCAGTCACCAGACTAACAGAGGCTCAGTCACCAGACTAACAGAGGCTCAGTCACCAGACTAACAGAGGCTCAGTCACCAGACTAACAGAGGCTCAGTCACCTGACTAACAGAGTCACCAGACTAACAGAGGCTCAGTCACCTGACTAACAGAGGCTCAGTCACCAGACTAACAGAGGCTCAGTCACCTGACTAACAGAGGCTCAGTCACCAGACTAACAGAGGCTGAGTCACCAGACTAACAGAGGCTCAGTCACCTGACTAACAGAGGCTCAGTCACCAGACTAACAGAGGCTCAGTCACCAGACTAACAGAGGCTCAGTCACCAGACTAACAGAGGCTCAGTCACCAGACTAACAGAGGCTCAGTCACCAGACTAACAGAGGCTCAGTCACCAGACTAACAGAGGCTCAGTCACCTGACTAACAGAGGCTCAGTCACCAGACTAACAGAGGCTCAGTCACCTGACTAACAGAGGCTCAGTCACCAGACTAACAGAGGCTCAGTCACCAGACTAACAGAGCACCTGACTAACAGAGGCTCAGTCACCAGACTAACAGAGGCTCAGTCACCTGACTAACAGAGGCTCAGTCACCAGACTAACAGAGGCTCAGTCACCAGACTAACAGAGGCTCAGTCACCTGACTAACAGAGGCTCAGTCACCAGACTAACAGAGGCTCAGTCACCAGACTAACAGAGGCTCAGTCACCTGACTAACAGAGGCTCAGTCACCAGACTAACAGAGGCTCAGTCACCAGACTAACAGAGGCTCAGTCTCCAGACTAACAGAGGCTCAGTCACCAGACTAACAGAGGCTCAGTCACCAGACTAACAGAGGCTCAGTCACCAGACTAACAGAGGCTCAGTCACCTGACTAACATAGGCTCAGTCACCAGACTAACAGAGGCTCAGTCACCAGACTAACAGAGGCTCAGTCACCTGACTAACAGAGGCTCAGTCACCAGACTAACAGAGGCTCAGTCACCAGACTAACAGAGGCTCAGTCACCAGACTAACAGAGGCTCAGTCACCAGACTAACAGAGGCTCAGTCACCAGACTAACAGAGGCTCAGTCACCAGACTAACAGAGGCTCAGTCACCTGACTAACAGAGGCTCAGTCACCAGACTAACAGAGGCTCAGTCACCAGACTAACAGAGGCTCAGTCTCCAGACTAACAGAGGCTCAGTCACCTGACTAACAGACGGCTCAGTCACCAGACTAACAGAGGCTCAGTCTCCAGACTAACAGAGGCTCAGTCACCAGACTAAACAGAGGCTCAGTCACAGACTAACAGAGGCTCAGTCACCAGACTAACAGAGGCTCAGTCACCAGACTAACAGAGGCTCAGTCACCTGACTAACAGAGGCTCAGTCACCAGACTAACAGAGGCTCAGTCACCAGACTAACAGAGGCTCAGTCACCAGACTAACAGAGGCTCAGTCACCTGACTAACAGAGGCTCAGTCACCAACTAACAGAGGCTCAGTCACCTGACTAACAGAGGCTCAGTCACCTGACTAACAGAGGCTCAGTCACCTGACTAACAGAGGCTCAGTCACCAGACTAACAGAGGCTCAGTCACCTGACTAACAGAGGCTCAGTCACCAGACTAACAGAGGCTCAGTCACCAGACTAACAGAGGCTCAGTCACCAGACTAACAGAGGCTCAGTCACCAGACTAACAGAGGCTCAGTCACCTGACTAACAGAGGCTCAGTCGCCAGCCTAACAGAGGCTCAGTCACCAGACTAACAGAGGCTCAGTCACCAGACTAACAGAGGCTCAGTCACCAGACTAACAGAGGCTCAGTCACCAGACTAACAGAGGCTCAGTCACCTGACTAACAGAGGCTCAGTCACCAGACTAACAGAGGCTCAGTCACCTGACTAACAGAGGCTCAGTCACCAGACTAACAGAGGCTCAGTCACCTGACTAACAGAGGCTCAGTCACCAGACTAACAGAGGCTCAGTCACCAGACTAACAGAGGCTCAGTCACCTGACTAACAGAGGCTCAGTCACCTGACTAACAGAGGCTCAGTCACCAGACTAACAGAGGCTCAGTCACCTGACTAACAGAGGCTCAGTCACCAGACTAACAGAGGCTCAGTCACCAGACTAACAGAGGCTCAGTCACCAGACTAACAGAGGCTCAGTCACCTGACTAACAGAGGCTCAGTCACCTGACTAACAGAGGCTCAGTCACCAGACTAACAGAGGCTCAGTCACCTGACTAACAGAGGCTCAGTCACCAGACTAACAGAGTGTCAGTCACCAGACTAACAGAGTGTCAGTCACCAGACTAACAGAGGCTCAGTCACCAGACTAACAGAGGCTCAGTCACCAGACTAACAGAGGCTCAGTCACCAGACTAACAGAGGCTCAGTCACCAGACTAACAGAGGCTCAGTCACCTGACTAACAGAGGCTCAGTCACCAGACTAACAGAGGCTCAGTCACCAGACTAACAGAGGCTCAGTCACCAGACTAACAGAGGCTCAGTCACCAGACTAACGGAGGCTCAGTCACCAGACTAACAGAGGCTCAGTCACCTGACTAACAGAGGCTCAGTCACCAGACTAACAGAGGCTCAGTCACCAGACTAACAGAGGCTCAGTCACCAGACTAACAGAGGCTCAGTCACCTGACTAACAGAGGCTCAGTCACCAGACTAACAGAGGCTCAGTCACCAGACTAACAGAGGCTCAGTCACCTGACTAACAGAGGCTCAGTCACCAGACTAACAGAGGCTCAGTCACCTGACTAACAGAGGCTCAGTCACCAGACTAACAGAGGCTCAGTCACCAGACTAACAGAGGCTCAGTCACCAGACTAACAGAGGCTCAGTCACCAGACTAACAGAGGCTCAGTCACCTGACTAACAGAGGCTCAGTCACTAACAGAGGCTCAGTCACCAGACTAACAGAGGCTCAGTCACCAGACTAACAGAGGCTCAGTCACCAGACTAACAGAGGCTCAGTCACCAGACTAACGGAGGCTCAGTCACCAGACTAACAGAGGCTCAGTCACCAGACTAACAGAGGCTCAGTCACCTGACTAACAGAGGCTCAGTCACCAGACTAACAGAGGCTCAGTCACCAGACTAACAGAGGCTCAGTCACCTGACTAACAGAGGCTCAGTCACCAGACTAACAGAGGCTCAGTCATCAGACTAACAGAGGCTCAGTCACCAGACTAACAGAGGCTCAGTCACCAGACTAACAGAGGCTCAGTCACCAGACTAACAGAGGCTCAGTCACCTGACTAACAGAGGCCCAGTCACCAGACTAACAGAGGCCCAGTCACCAGACTAACAGAGGCCCAGTCACCAGACTAACAGAGGCCCAGTCACCTGACTAACAGAGGCCCAGTCACCTGACTAACGGAGGCTCAGTCACCAGACTAACGGAGGCTCAGTCACCAGACTAACGGAGGCTCAGTCACCAGACTAACGGAGGCTCAGTCACCAGACTAACGGAGGCTCAGTCACCAGACTAACAGAGGCTCAGTCACCTGACTAACAGAGGCTCAGTCACCTGACTAACGGAGGCTCAGTCACCAGACTAACGGAGGCTCAGTCACCAGACTAACGGAGGCTCAGTCACCAGACTAACAGAGGCTCAGTCACCTGACTAACAGAGGCTCAGTCACCTGACTAACAGAGGCTCAGTCACCAGACTAACAGAGGCTCAGTCACCAGACTAACAGAGGCTCAGTCACCAGACTAACAGAGGCTCAGTCACCAGACTAACAGAGGCTCAGTCACCAGACTAACAGAGGCTCAGTCACCAGACTAACAGAGGCTCAGTCACCAGACTAACAGAGGCTCAGTCACCTGACTAACAGAGGCTCAGTCACCTGACTAACAGAGGCTCAGTCACCAGACTAACAGAGGCTCAGTCACCAGACTAACAGAGGCTCAGTCACCAGACTAACAGAGGCTCAGTCACCAGACTAACAGAGGCTCAGTCACCAGACTAACAGAGGCTCAGTCACCAGACTAACAGAGGCTCAGTCACCAGACTAACAGAGGCTCAGTCACCAGACTAACAGAGGCTCAGTCACCAGACTAACAGAGGCTCAGTCACCAGACTAACAGAGGCTCAGTCACCAGACTAACAGAGGCTCAGTCACCAGACTAACAGAGGCTCAGTCACCAGACTAACAGAGGCTCAGCAGACTAACAGAGGCTCAGTCACCAGACTAACAGAGGCTCAGTCACCAGACTAACAGAGGCTCAGTCACCAGACTAACAGAGGCTCAGTCACCAGACTAACAGAGGCTCAGTCACCTGACTAACAGAGGCTCAGTCACCAGACTAACAGAGGCTCAGTCACCAGACTAACAGAGGCTCAGTCACCAGACTAACAGAGGCTCAGTCACCTGACTAACAGAGGCTCAGTCACCAGACTAACAGAGGCTCAGTCACCAGACTAACAGAGGCTCAGTCACCAGACTAACAGAGGCTCAGTCACCAGACTAACAGAGGCTCAGTCACCTGACTAACAGAGGCTCAGTCACCAGACTAACAGAGGCTCAGTCACCAGACTAACAGAGGCTCAGTCACCAGACTAACAGAGGCTCAGTCACCAGACTAACAGAGGCCCAGTCACCAGACTAACAGAGGCTCAGTCGCCAGACTAACAGAGGCTCAGTCACCTGACTAACAGAGGCTCAGTCACCAGACTAACAGAGGCTCAGTCACCCTGACTAACAGAGGCTCAGTCACCAGACTAACAGAGGCTCAGTCACCAGACTAACAGAGGCTCAGTCACCTGACTAACAGAGGCTCAGTCACCAGACTAACAGAGGCTCAGTCACCTGACTAACAGAGGCTAAGTCACCTGACTAACAGAGGCTCAGTCACCAGACTAACAGAGGCTCAGTCACCAGACTAACAGAGGCTCAGTCACCAGACTAACAGAGGCTCGGTCACCTGACTAACAGAGGCTCAGTCACCTGACTAACAGAGGCTCAGTCACCAGACTAACAGAGGCTCAGTCACCTGACTAACAGAGGCTCAGTCACCTGACTAACAGAGGCTCAGTCACCAGACTAACAGAGGCTCAGTCACCAGACTAACAGAGGCTCAGTCACCTGACTAACAGAGGCTCAGTCACCAGACTAACAGAGGCTCAGTCACCTGACTAACAGAGGCTCAGTCACCAGACTAACAGAGGCTCAGTCACCAGACTAACAGAGGCTCAGTCACCAGACTAACAGAGGCTCAGTCACCAGACTAACAGAGGCTCAGTCACCTGACTAACAGAGGCTCAGTCACCAACTAACAGAGGCTCAGTCACCTGACTAACAGAGGCTCAGTCACCTGACTAACAGAGGCTCAGTCACCAGACTAACAGAGGGCTCAGTCACCAGACTAACAGAGGCTCAGTCACCTGACTAACAGAGGCTCAGTCACCAGACTAACAGAGGCTCAGTCACCTGACTAACGGAGGCTCAGTCACCAGACTAACGGAGGCTCAGTCACCAGACTAACGGAGGCTCAGTCACCTGACTAACGGAGGCTCAGTCACCTGACTAACGGAGGCTCAGTCACCAGACTAACAGAGGCTCAGTCACCAGACTAACAGAGGCTCAGTCACCAGACTAACAGAGGCTCAGTCACCAGACTAACAGAGGCTCAGTCACCTGACTAACAGAGGCTCAGTCACCAGACTAACAGAGGCTCGAGTCACCAGACTAACAGAGGCTCAGTCACCTGACTAACAGAGGCTCAGTCACCAGACTAACAGAGGCTCAGTCACCAGACTAACAGAGGCTCAGTCACCAGACTAACAGAGGCTCAGTCACCAGACTAACAGAGGCTCAGTCACCAGACTAACAGAGGCTCAGTCACCAGACTAACAGAGGCTCAGTCACCAGACTAACAGAGGCTCAGTCACCTGACTAACAGAGGCTCAGTCACCAGACTAACAGAGGCTCAGTCACCAGACTAACAGAGGCTCAGTCACCAGACTAACAGAGGCTCAGTCACCAGACTAACAGAGGCTCAGTCACCAGACTAACAGAGGCTGAGTCGCCAGACTAACAGAGGCTCAGTCACCAGACTAACAGAGGCTGAGTCACCAGACTAACAGAGGCTCAGTCACCAGACTAACAGAGGCTCAGTCACCTGACTAACAGAGGCTCAGTCACCTGACTAACAGAGGCTCAGTCACCAGACTAACAGAGGCTCAGTCACCAGACTAACAGAGGCTCAGTCACCAGACTAACAGAGTGCTCAGTCACCAGACTAACAGAGTGCTCAGTCACCAGACTAACAGAGGCTCAGTCACCAGACTAACAGAGGCTCAGTCACCAGACTAACAGAGGCTCAGTCACCAGACTAACAGAGGCTCAGTCACCAGACTAACAGAGGCTCAGTCACCTGACTAACAGAGGCTCAGTCACCAGACTAACAGAGGCTCAGTCACCAGACTAACAGAGGCTCAGTCACCAGACTAACAGACTAACAGAGGCTCAGTCACCAGACTAACAGAGGCTCAGTCACCAGACTAACAGAGGCTCAGTCACCAGACTAACAGAGGCTCAGTCACCAGACTAACAGAGGCTCAGTCACCAGACTAACAGAGGCTCAGTCACCAGACTAACAGAGGCTCAGTCACCTGACTAACAGAGGCTCAGTCACCTGACTAACAGAGGCTCAGTCACCTGACTAACAGAGGCTCAGTCACCTGACTAACAGAGGCTCAGTCACCAGACTAACAGAGGCTCAGTCACCAGACTAACAGAGGCTCAGTCACCAGACTAACAGAGGCTCAGTCACCAGACTAACAGAGGCTCAGTCACCAGACTAACAGAGGCTCAGTCACCAGACTAACAGAGGCTCAGTCACCAGACTAACAGAGGCTCAGTCACCAGACTAACAGAGGCTCAGTCACCAGACTAACAGAGGCTCAGTCACCTGACTAACAGAGGCTCAGTCACTAACAGAGGCTCAGTCACTAACAGAGGCTCAGTCACCAGACTAACAGAGGCTCAGTCACCAGACTAACAGAGGCTCAGTCACCTGACTAACAGAGGCTCAGTCACCAGACTAACAGAGGCTCAGTCACCAGACTAACGAGAGGCTCAGTCACCAGACTAACGGAGGCTCAGTCCACCAGACTAACGGAGGCTCAGTCACCAGACTAACGGAGGCTCAGTCACCAGACTAACAGAGGCTCAGTCACCAGACTAACAGAGGCTCAGTCACCTGACTAACAGAGGCTCAGTCACCAGACTAACAGAGGCTCAGTCACCTGACTAACAGAGGCTCAGTCACCAGACTAACAGAGGCTCAGTCACCTGACTAACAGAGGCTCAGTCACCAGACTAACAG